>JBDJHY010232653.1:0-10994 GCA_039654485.1 Withania somnifera
GGTGAGCTTGGCGTGCAGCTTGATCCTGTTTCTCTTCAGCTTTATATTTTGATTATCTCCATTGTATTTCGGAGACCCTTGGATATTATATATATATATTTCATCTTTGTTGTCTATACTAGTGGTTCATTTGACATTGACATCGAGTCTTGGGTGTATTCCGCAATTTCTTATTTCTTTACTATTTCTTTTTATGTTCTTCCACATTAATTGTAGTAGTCCTCCGCTTTGGCTACGGACTACGGGGTTTGGTTCTCCTACTGGTGGTATCGTAGGTACCATCATGATCCGAGAAATCGGGTTGTGACAAAGACTCTGCTGGGGAATCACCAAAGATACCTGCGTTGTGTGATTTGTTTTATCTATGTTGTATTATATACGCATTTATATTTATGATTTGTCTTATTTTTACTTTCCTTTTTTCATGGAATATTCCATCCATGTAGCCTTGTTTTATTTTCCTTCATTAGGCAACGACATGCCTCATGCAGTCATCCACTCTAGAAATAAACCTATTTTTCGAATCGTATGATAAGACTATTGGTACCTGTTGTGGCCAATGATTGTCAAAAAGTCCAACTTGCATAGTCAATCCAAGTAACCAGTCAATTCAAAAGCCTACTCTTAGACACCTAGGTTAGATTGCAACAAAATCTTTAATTTTGGCATTACCTAGGATTACAGGTACCATAGAGGATACGTGACCATTAGCGGACCTACCTTAGTCTAACTGACTTTTAAATCAATATTTTAATTTATATTTATATGAATTAAAGGATAATTCGTTACTTGAACTGGTTTGTTATGGGGATTTTTAGGATTTATCTTTTTTCATATAAAAAATAAAATAAAAGAAAAAGAAAAAATAAAAACTTAGGATGTCTTTAAAACTTAGTGCTAATGAAATGTTTTTCGAGTAACGAACTGGTTTAAAAGAAAATTATCCTTTGATACATTAGTACTACCTTTGGCATATAAAAGGTCTTCATATATTTTATTGTGCGATGTTTATTATTTGTGCATTGTGTACTATCTTCGTGACTGTCTCTCTAATGTGTTTAAAAAACACTTGTTTCACTTCAGACTTGATATGTGCATTATCCAATTTTCAAGTATTATAGTGTCATGAGGCATATAAACTCAGAAATTCAATATTCTTGAAAATACTTTCCTGAAAGTCTACTTGTAAAATTCAATATCCCAATTTTTTTAATGAAAAATCCACCAGGTTATTTTTTTTATTCATATTGATCAAGTCTTTCTTAAAAATCACACTGATATCAAGTTTTTGCCTGTTTTCACCCTTTATGTGACCGAACAAATGTCTGCTCAAAGAGGAAAATCCCATAATTCCTTCATTTTCTAAAACTCCCCTAACACATCTTTCTTCATTTATATGTCGATAGGTTAACTTTTGTTGAACATGAGATACAAAAAAAGATAGACCGAGATAGGGTTTTTGTTCAACATGAGTTGAATTTTTTCAAATCAATTACTCTCTTACAAGTAACTCATCCTTTTCCACTTTATCCTCAAAATTTAGATCTTATTGGACATTCTCACCGATGAATCTCCTTCCTTCGCAAAGTCTCGAACAAATCTTATTTAGACCAAAACATGTGCTTTTTCTTGTATTTATTTCCTAATTAATAATTATGGTGAATAAACTAAATTAATAATTATGGTGAATAAACTAACTTTTTGCCTTTTAATTTTTTCCTTTTCTTCTAAAAATAGAGAGGATGGTTTTTGTTGGTAAATAATAGGCACGTCTTAGAAGTTCAAAACTTGTTGCATTTTTTTGACTTCATGGGGAAGAAAAGTAGAAAAGTAGAAATGATGGGTGTCGCATCTAGGAAAGAAACAAGGGTGACAAAAATAGCATCGCATAAATTTGAGACCTCAGAGCATGGGGATCGTATCAAAAGTGATAGGGTTGATGCATTTCGGTCCAACAAATTACTAACTTGCAAAAAGAGAAGAAAATTAGCAAGGATTTTGTAATGAAGGATGGTGTGATAGATATATTTTGTGCTAGTCACGAAAAATTACAATCTCTAATCATACATTAAACTCATATATTATTAACCATTTCAAAAATATATGCCATAAGATCCAGAAATCGTTTTCCTTCTTTGCCTCTTATAAACCCAATTACTACAAATGAGCTACATATGGAACCCTTTCAGGTTATCTTTCCACAACTCTATAAAGGACAAATTGAAAACAATATCCACTACAAAAATGACATATTCTTGCACAAATATTCACAACCCAGATATCATAATGCCATAACTTCATACCAGACTCAGTCACCGGCATATCAAAATGTCATATCTTGTACCCATCTCCACTCCTCACTTATCAAAACTGTCCTACTTTTAAAATTATTCTTCAAGTATTTAAAATATTTAACAAGCCTCTACCGTGCAGGAAATGTATACTCCGAAGATTCTCCTCATGTTCAAACTGAGCTACTCCATTACAAAGAAATAGAGGAGGAATTGGAAAGGAAAGAGGAAGAATGCAAGAAAATGAGGATCACAATAAGAGAGGTTATATCCTAGATTACGGAGCATGTTCTATTAGCATAAGATTTTGCATGATTTAGGTACGAGGATCTTTGTATACATCCAGATCTAGAGCTACCTAAAGATTATAAAGTGCCAAAATTTTATACCTTAAACAACATCAGCATTCCCATGGTTCATGTAAGAGTTTATTGTTAAAGGCTCATTAGAGTAGGGAAGAATATAATTCGACCCTAAAATTGAGATTATTCATCAAAAGTCTAAGAGGGGATGCTTTATAATGGTATATATATATATATATATATCAGGATTTGTGCAAGTGGACAACATGGAGGCATATGGCCAAAGCCTTTGTAGAAAGATTTCAATATAACATCAGGGAAGCCCCCTATCGATATTACTTGAGAAAGATAAAGAAGAAACCCACAAAAAGTTTTTGTGAATATTCCATCCACTGGAGGACGGTAGCTGCAAGGGTACATCCTCATATGAGTGACGATAGTTGACCACAACTTTCATCATGGTTTAGGATCTCGAGTAGTATGAAAGAATGATTCGTTTGATGGGACTAACATTATCTAATATCTTTAAGGTAGGAGGATCATTAGAGGAGGCTTTTGAGTCTAAGAAGATCATTGTGCTATATGCTGCTAAGAATAGGTCTAATGGAAAAGAAGAAGAAGTCTTTGTTGTTAGACGAAGCAATTGTGCTTGACCCACAGAGGTAAAGAAATCATGTCAACCAGAAAGGGTCATATCATTTGAAATTTAGGAAGCTTCTTAAGGTATTCACACCACTACTGGAATCCAAGACTCGAGTTTATGAGAGGTTGAATGTCACTTCTCTTCTACATCCAATACAAGGAAGGCCAGCTAGTCCTCTGGGAAAGTTTTACAAAGCTGATAAAAGATATGCATATCATTCAAGAGAAATGGGATATTATACCGAGAATTTCTCAACACTCAAGAACATAATACATAACTTGATTAACAATCAGCTAGTCATGATTGATGATGCTAGCTAAAGATGATAGCATGGTTGCTACTTATGAGTGAGATCAAGATATTTCGAGCAAGGACATTTTTCATCAATAGTTGAAAAGAAGTGTTAAAAGAATATTGCAAGAACCCTACATATGAAGTTATTGTTTTCCTTCTTATGTAACACATATTATTTATTTATTTCAATTACAACTACTGTTTCAGTTTTTCTTGTAATACGAACTACGTTTTACATGAATTCCTAAAAAAAGGATACTCATGTGGCACATTTTGGCTTCGTTCAACACAATAGAATTTTCTTATATTTCCCTTTCGTGGTAACTTGAACTATGCATGACATTATTGCTGCCTCAATGGATATGTAGGCACTATACCAGCTCGGACATATTCCCCATAAAATTTCCGTTCTTTTTTAATGGAAATTGGTATGAAATTTTTTAGAGTACCTCAAAATTCCTCAAGAAGATATTTTCGTCGTAAATCCAGTTTGACGGTCATGTTGAAGTTTGTAACTGGAAAAGTTTTTTTAGGAGGGAATTCAAAATACCATGTTAAATGATATCAAATTTACATGAATTCTATACTAGTGAATTTTTTTTGAGGAGGGTCCTCACAATTTCCATGAAAATGCATTCCAAACACCAGACAAGTCTGGAAATCCAAAGACAAAAAAGAGTCAGGATTGACAATGACAATGCAAATCAGTCTGTAAAACTAGATTTTTTTCTTTGGGTGCAAAAATGGGCGGGTCATAAAAATGACAATGCTAAAACCATCATCGTTCGGTGAAGATCATATTCACATCCGCTATAGCCTCTCCATAATGACTCAGAAAATCTTCTCTAACGTAGCCTATTGTTATATTTGTTTTACTTCATTTTGATTCTTACAACTTTCCTTAAGTTTTGCAGGTAAAGTTCTTAGGCACGACAACAAGGGATACATAGGCACCACAAAACAAAAAAAGTTTGAAGGGTCACCAAACAAAAGTTCCAGTGAGAACTGCGTTTGACTTGATTCCTGCCACAATGGGATACATAGGCGCCACAAACATTCGGTCATAAATCCCCACAATGAAACTAGGGTAAAATTTTTAGAAGGAACTCAAATATTTTTAAAAAAGTCAAAGTTGAAGACCGCTCTAAGATTGCAACTGGGGAAGTTTTTATAAAAAGGACCTTGAAAATTCTACAAAAGAATTAGCTATCAATGGTCTGAGATTTTCTCAAAACCTATAATTGGGGGGTAGAAATTTTGAGGAGGACCTCAAAATTTCCATCTACATTACCGAAGTATAAATAAAACTTTAAATATCTATAGCTTGTTTGCTTCACTGAGGGTCTCAAAGAAGCATCAAAGTTTTCTACAAGACCAAAAAGTCTTTGGAACATGCTAGCAAGCAGATAAAGCATATCCACACCTTGACGAAAAGATATTTGATTGATATATACATGACATAGAAAGATGGAAAATCATTAGGAGTCTCTAAGTACCACTGAAACAATAAAAATCATTTAAAATCCATATCAAGCCATGATGAACATGAGATGTTCAAAAGTTGTATTTTAAAATTTAAATAGTATTTGTATTTTTCTCATATGTAAAGGGATATTTGTTTGTACATTTTCTTGAAGAAATAAATTGTGTACTAAACACAAAACTGCCTCTACATACCACGAACATCTTTCTAAAGTTCTTTTCAAATGGGTTTACTTTAGTTCTTAGCAAAAGAGACATTGTTTCTGCTAATAGTTTCTTGGAGTCTAGGTACAAAAAGTTGTACATATTAAAGCACCTCTTGGATTCGCATAGACAGAGGACATGATCCCCATTAAGTTAAGACATGGTCAAAAGTAGATCTTATGATTTTATCAAATTTTGCTCATGTGTAAGGAGATATTTGATCATGAATCTTTTTTAGGAAGACTATGATGTCTCCTACACCATGAATTTTATCAAATTTTTAGATCTTACGATTTCTAAAATAGAATAATGCACTAGAGGACCTGGAAATTAGCATCCTAAAAGCAATCTATAAGACACAATGTTTTTTGAAATTGTATATGTCCTTAATTACAAAAAATTTATCAGTTTAAAGGTCATTTATAAGTCGTGATGCTTCTAAAATAAGATATTTCTTTGCATTACCCAGAGGTTGTCAGTTCAAAGGTCATATGTAAGCCACGATGATTTCTGAAATTGGAATTTATACATATAAGACACAATTGCAAGCACAGTCAGATACGTGCCAGATGGCCTAAAGGCTTACAACCTAAAGATATACATAAGCCACAATTTTATCTGAATTTTAAAAGAGGTGAATATTTACCCAAAATTGAGAAGTCGAGGACGTCTATAAGACACGATTGTATCCAAAGTTATATATGTGTTGTATTTCTTCTAGGATGACAAATTGAAAGGTACCTGTAAAATAAAACTGTATCCAAAGTCAGACAAAGCGCAAGATACACCTAAAGATTTATCCAAAATGGTTGGCTACAAGGGTTTTTGTTTATCTTGTTGGGAACCAGTTATTTCCTAAGAGAAGTAAAGTATAACACTATTTTCAAGAACTGACACACATGGAGGTATGGTAGAGGAAGTATCTCTCCCTGTCAAATTGCTTTAGTACTAACTTTTTGTTTTAAATTTTGTCGGGAGCATCCTCAAGGATGAAATTCTCAAACTAAAACCATAGATGTAGACAACTTTGAAATGGATGCATCAAAAACATGGAACTTTATCAAACCTTTAAGAAATGGGTAATAATTGATCCATTGCAATTCAGAAAAAGAAAATTTCTGCAAAAGTTGTAAAAGACACTACCTCTCTATTTTAAATTTATTTACTACTAAAAATCTTTTTCAACTTTTGTCAGCTCCATAACATTCTTTTACCGAAAGGGACAATTAGGCATGCGTTATTACTTTCAAGACACGAAACGTCAATGGAGTCTACCATGCAAGCATATACTTTTCAAGTCGCGCAAGTCTGTGGAGACTAACGCGCATTATATACATAAAGTCGCGTAGAGTCTGTGGAGACTAGCGTGCATTATTTGCATAAATTCATGGTAAGTTGGTGGAGAATAGTGTGTATTATTTTCACAAATTTTTGGGACGTCGGTCGAGACTTGCGATCATCATTTGCATAAATTTGAGGCAAGTTAGTGGAGACTAGAGCGCATTATTTGTATAAAATCGTGGAATGTTAGCAGATACTAGCGCATATTTTTTCATAAATTTATGGAAACTCGGTGGAGTATAGCGTGCATTATTTGCATAATGTCGCAACAAGTCGACAAAGACTAGAGCGCATTACTTGCGTAAGTCGCGACAAGTCTATGGAGACTAGAGTGCATTACTTGCATAAAATCGTGGCAAGTTAGTGGAGACTAGCGCACACTACTTGTATAAATTTGCAGCAAGTCGGTGGAGACTAGAGCATATATTATATAAAATCGTGGCAAGTCAGTGGAGATTAGCATGCATTACTTGCATAAAGTCGTGGCAAGTCGGTGGAGACTAGCGCACTTTATTTGTATAAATATGTAGCAAGTCAGTGGAGACTTGCGAACAATATTTACATAAATTCATGGTAACTCGGTGAAGACTAGCACACATTATTTGCATAAGGCCATTGTAGTCGGTGGAGACTAAAGCGCATTATTTGCACAAAGTGGCGACAATTCGGTGGAGACTAGCACGTACCATATATCCAAAGTTATGGTAGGAAGTTGATATGTTGTACCCAAACACGGGATGTAACTCCAATGTCTGGGAACAAGATCAACTTTAATGCCACAATAGGAAAAAGGTATAAGACTTCCACTATCTTTGGTAAAATATCTTATTACTAACATACTGTTTACTAGTTTTTCCCAAAAACATCCAAAATTATAAAAAACTTAAAAATAAATCAGTTAGAGGTATAGGTTGGATTAATGATGAAGAACAATGTGGAACCCTTTCTTAGCAGAAATAAAGTCATCCTTGAAGAGGAATGGAAAACTCTTCATAAGATGAATATTTAAAACCTAAATGTTCCGCCAGTCACTTTGCTATCAGAAGAGTGTAGAAGTCTTTTTTTCTAGTATCATTTCTCCTTTGAAGTAAGCTCTTCACTTACATCGTAGATAAGGGAGTGTCGTTCTATATGATGACACAACCAAGTAAAGGAATTGCGTTAAGCTTTTATCATCGGTGTATGGTGCACCACATTTATGGCTAAGGAACTATGAGCTTCATTCCTCTACAAGTCTTATCATTATCTTAAGCCAGAGATTACCTGAAAACAAAAGGATCATCTCCTCTACCAATAGAGATGAACTACAGGTAGTCTAATTCCCAGTCCAGGATATGTAGGCTGAGATTTGTGTGGAAAACATGGGGGATTGGAAATCCATTAACTTTTCAATTCCTCAGCTCATAGATTAACATGAGAAATCCTCCTGAATTATGCTCAAATCCAACTCAATGACCTACAAATAGACCTGACTTCTCATTGAGCTCGAGTTATGTAAGAAGCCTAATGCCAATGAAAAACCATAATTCTTGAACCATTTTGGTATTTTGTTGAAAAATGAACTAAGAAGTCAGATGAAATTAAGTTTGACAAAACTGGTTCACCACAGTCTCTTCTCTCCATAAGGGATAGACCACGAGTAGTTGTTGACTCTTATATTTTACCCCCTTCTGATTAATAATCAATAAGCCTGTAAATCTTGAAAATTCGAGGCTTTCTTAATTAAATTATTTTTAAAAGTTCTTTACAAAGTTCAAATTACTATGATTTTTATTAAATATTTTTTTACAAAATTATACATTCTTAAAAAAAAGCTTTGCAAATATATCCGGGATGTATACATCAGTATATTGCATGTATGCATGCACCTAAGGGTATAATCTCAGAAATATGCCTCATGAGTAGAGTAATAATAATTTGAAACCAAGGAGACTCCCACAGAACAATCAGTACACATAAGCGACAACTTTATGACAAAATTATGAGGCAGGTTGAGGGTGATTGATATATGGCAGGTAAGTGTCAAGATGGCCATGTCAAAGCTAACTTGAAATAAAAGAAACATGTTACTTGTAATTGCCTTCCCTTCAAATCCCATAGGCAACCTTGGATGTTTAACTTTTCATTTAAAGGAAGAGGAAAAAATATTTTTTTAAAAAGGACCTTGATAAGTAGAACATAAAAAATTGAGACTCAAAAGATCATCCTGTATAATCAAACAATATGAAAATAGAAGGTTCAAAAACTAGAGTAAGACAATAAAAGAGACTTAGTGTAAATAATATTCAACAGAACACAAAGTTAGAGACTGAATATGAGAAATCTAGGTGGACAATAGTCATAGTCAAGAAAATAGTAACTAAATCAGCTGGAAGGACCATAAACGGACTTACGAAGTAGTAGTAACACTTCATAACATATAGTAACACCGTAGAGACTAATACATATCAAAACAAACTTCTTTTCCCTTTATAGGAAAATTTACTATTAAGTAAATGAAAAGAACACTTAAAATCAAATCATATACTCCATTAATGTAAGATAATCCAATATACCACATTGTATCAACACAATTCCAAAAAATAAAGTAGATGAGCAGTAAAGTATAAAAGGATTAGTAGTTTGCCTTTTGGGGTGCAAGAATCAAGCTATAGAATGGGATTTAAACCTAAAAAATACTTAGAAGCTAGATAAACTTTGAATCTTACAAGAACCCCTTTAATGAGAATAAGAAAAGCCTCTTTAAAGAATTAATCAAAGGGGTCGAGGCTTATTCCTTTTTTACCTCAGCCAAGCACTCTTAAACTCAGAAATCAAGCTAAATTTATTCTAAAAAATTGTAGAAAACTAGTGATCAACACTAAGTATACTTAATAGTATCTAATCATCATGATCACAAGGTTTCTCTAAAAATATAGACTAATTTATAACATACATAAACAACTAAGGGATTATGAGAACACTCAATTCTATCCCTAATTGCTATTGTTGTTCACTATTCCTCACACTTGAAATTCTTCTCCTCCTATTTTTTCTCCTCTCACTTAAAAAATTCTTACCCTTCCAAGGGAGAAAGTGGGGGAAACTTATAAAGAAGGACATGACTTTCTCCCCAAGTGAATTTTGGGGGAAACCAAGGAAAAATAAATGCAATCAATCTCATCCCTGCGTTTCAAAATCAAAAAGATCTCAACCCTTTTATGGGGTTTTGCTTTATAAAATCAAATCAGAGAAAGGGAAAATTCATCAACCCAATGATTAGATTTCAACTTTTTACAGAATTGTACAAAGAGAAGCACACAATAACATACCTCACACATGGAGGATTCAAGACGTGTAATTATTTAGGGGTACAACATTATCCAAATGAAAGTCTCTCTCCTAGCCACCTATACTAGAAAGGACAAGGAATGGAAAAAATCAAGGACTTCAAGAATAATCAAGGCACAAAAGTAAAAGGAGCATAGAGGCTAATGAAAGGGAAACAAGGGAAGGGAAATGGTTTACGGTTAAAGGAGATTTGGGGTAAAGGGGGCAGTTGAGCCAGGTTCAAACGGAATTGGGTAAAAATTATAGGAAAGAAATGGTCCATTTTGCGATTCAAAAGAAAAAGAAGAGAATAAGCTATTATACATGTAAATACTCACACACTCATATATATATTGGAATAAAATAAAAAAGACCAAAAAAAAAAAATAATTAATAGGCTGTCAATAAATTAAAATTAAGTCCTTTAACAATCAATAGGTTAAATAAGTAACTAAAAACTACCGACGCTCAATACCGACGACAGACAGAAACAGACAACCAAGGAATCTAGTGGGACTCCTTCCTTGTGCCTGAAA
Organism: Withania somnifera; assembly: GCA_039654485.1. Classification (NCBI taxonomy): domain Eukaryota; kingdom Viridiplantae; phylum Streptophyta; class Magnoliopsida; order Solanales; family Solanaceae; genus Withania; species Withania somnifera. Next base: position 10,403 of record JBDJHY010232653.1, read on the forward strand.
TTGTCCAAAAGAATTTCTTTTTTCATGGGTTGAAGTACTTGTTAGTTTTGTTTCTTTTTGATAAAAAATATTGCTTTGATAAAGGGGATATATTCTCTAACTGCTTAATCATATCCCAATTAAAAGTGTGTCAATATAGTAATAGCTAATAACAACTTTTTTCTAAGGCTATAACGTGACTATGACTTCTCTGGCCTGTTAATTAAATAATTCTATAGTTTTATGCAAAAGGATATATGCATACCCATTGGATTCATTCAATCCCCTGACTATGTAATCTAGTGATAGAACATATCGGTTTACCTTTAGATAATAAGGGATGTGACTGAACATATATGAGTACTGACAGCATGTTATCTAATGCACTTACTTGTCCATGCACTAGTTGAGCCTTATCTGATTATATATACCACCTAAGTGTCGTTCAACATTGGAAGTTTCTTATTAATAATATGTTAACGGTTGATCTTTCCTGGTTATAGTCCCTAATTTATGAATCTGTTTTGTTAACCTAACTCCCAATTTGGTATTTGGAATTTGTTGAAAGGAGCATAATGATGACTGACTTAACTATGTATATGATCTATCCCAA
>JBDJHY010232672.1:0-10994 GCA_039654485.1 Withania somnifera
CAGGGTATTGATCTTTATGCATTATTAGACCTTGGAGCTACCTTTTTTTATATCCTCATATGTTGCGACATAGTTTGTTGTGAGTCCTGAAATTTTATCTGAGTCTTTTATTATTTTTTATACCTGTTGCTGATCTTTTTTATCTAAGAGAGTATCGCAATATCCCTATGTCTGTCCTAGGGATGGTTTTTCCAACTAATCTTTATGAGGTAGATATGGTAAACTTCGATGTTGTTCTGGGAATGGATTGGATTATTCATGCCGAGTTGTTGATGATTGTAGGACTATAGTTTCTCGTTTCAAAATCCCTAATAAGCCTATTCGTTATTGGAAAGGTGGTGTACTTGTTCCTAAGGATAGGTTCATTTACTATCTGAAAGACAGAAAGATGATCTCTTAGGGGTATATCTACCACTTACTCTGGGTGACAGACTCTAAGTCCAAGTATCTTGACATTCAGTCAGTTTCAGTTGTTAGAGAGTTCATTGATGTGTTTCCTGAGAATTTAGCTAGAGAACCTTTTTATTGAGGAACCCAACCCATTTCTATTCTACAATATAGGATGACACCAGTTGACCATATACAGTTGTAGGATCAGTTAGGAGACCTCCTAGACTAGGTTTTTATCCATCCTAGTATGTATCCCAGGGGTAAACCTATCTTATTTGTTCAAAATAATGATGTTTACCTCCATAGTTCATTGACTACCATTAGCTAAACAAAGTCATAATAAATAATAAGTATCCTATACCCAGTATTGATGACTTGTTTGATAAGTTACAGGGTGCTATCAACTTTAAATTATTGATCTTCATTCCAACTGACATCAGCTTAAGGTCGGAGAGGTAGAAATGGCAAAGACTGCTTTCAATACCTATTATGGCCACTTTGAGTTCGTGTCTTGTAATTTGGTTTGAAAAATTCTCCTGTAGCATTCATGGACTTATAAACAGGGTGTTCAATCAATACTTAGACCAATTTCTATTGTGTTTATTGAAATATTCTGGTTTACTCTTGAACTGAGTAAGAGCATGAAAACTATCTTACAATTTTCCTTAAACACTTCAAGACCATCAGCTGTATGCCAAATTCCCTATGTGTGAATATTGTCTAAATTCAATTGCCTTCCTGGGTCATGACATTTCTAATGAGGGGTATTCGAGTAGATTTTCAGAAGATTGACTATGCTTGAAATTGTCCTAGACCAAATTCTCCATTTGAAGTTTTCTTGGTCTAGCTAGGTAATATCGCAGGGTATTCCAGGTATTTTCCTCTATATCCACTCCCTTGACCCATTTGACTCATAATAAAGTAAAGTTTGAGTGGTCAAATGCATGTGAGAAGAATTTTCAGGATATGAAAGCTGCATTGACTTCAGCTCCAGTTTTGATTTTTCCTGAGGGTTCTGAGGGTTTTTTTTTTGCGTATTGTGATGCTTCTAGAGTTAGCTTAGGTTGTGTGCTTATTTAGCCTTGTAAGGTGGTGGCTTATGCCTCTAGAAAACTTAAGGCTAGTGAGAAGATATATCCCACTCTTGATCTTATGTTGGTAGTTATGGTTTTAAACTTTAAAGTTATGGAGGCACTACTTGCCTCGACAACCTGAGATGTTTGATCTAGTTTATTCCTTTATGTTTTGTAGAGCTATACTTTTTTTTTTATTATTTATTTGTTATTTAGAGAATAGCTAGGGATCTTGTCCTAGCAGTGAAGTATTTTGCTTATAACGGCTTTCATACAGACGATGTGTTAGTTTTGGATATTGAGTTTTCCCTTCATTCATTTTGTATATCTATTGACGATGTGAGGTTCACTATTATTTATGCTATTTTATTGATTTTCTTCTACAGAGTGTGACTGAGTAAATTTCTTCATGATCCAAGGGTCCATCTAAGGCTAGTAAGGTAATTTTGTGTCTAAGGGTGTCGTACCGCTCCTAGGGGTGAATCTGTAGCATGACAATGCCTTAATTGAATATTTTTATCAGTTGGTTTCATTGAGGGTATTCCGGTAGTCTATAAGAATGCATGTTGATATTTAGCTAGTTTTTTTCCTTCGAGGTTGCTCCACTAGTTGATAGTGTTAAATGTTTGATGAGTTAGTATTTTGGGTTGGATTATTAGCATTGAGAGGGCGGGCAAGAGGTGTTATACCCAAAATATATATTGTCAAACATAGGACATTATTATGTCCTAATGAGTTCTTTTTTGATGATTCTTAGTGGTCCACAAGTAGGATTGAACGCGTTGTTCGTATCTTATTCCCCGGAGTGTGTTAATTATAGGATGTTGTTAGTGAAGTTGAGTGTGCATCTAAAGTAAAGAAATATGATGAATGCTTTTAACTAATTTTTATATTTTCTTTGTTAAAAACTACCGAGTCTGCATGCATTTATTGAGTTTATCTTATACTCTTGAAAGTTTATCTTTCAAATGAATATTGTTAAAACTTACATATTATTGCCTTAATGATGTTGAGAGTTGAAATAGAAGTTTTTTAAACTATTCATGCATTGCATATCCACTTTAATTTATAGCCTATATTATTTCCTCTTATATATTAAATACAATCCATGTACTTATTGCATACTATATTCTACATGTTTCATGCCATGCAGATCCTGCCAGCCATCTGGATGTTAGACGTTGATTTGATTTTCATTCTTAAAGTTGAAGACCTGGTGAGTCCTCATTGTTCAAGTGCCAAGATTTTGGAGTTTTATTTTATTCTTTCATTGATTAAAGATGAGACTTTAGTATTTACGTGCATTCGTATTTTGAGGACAACTAGAGATCTTGTTCTAGCAGTCAAATTATCTAGTTTGTAGTGGATTTTGGACAAGAATATGTAGTACATGTAAGACTTGAAGTTTCCTTTATTTATTTCATTATTTTGATTGACTCTTGAGAGGTTCCCGTTACTTCATTATGATTTAATTTATTGTTGGGATATTTCTTCCACTGAGTGTGAGTGAATAGAGTTGTGGATGGTCCATAGGTACTTCTAGCCACCTAGTGTCTATGGATTCCTTATCACATCTAGGAGGTGAGCTCAGGGCATGAAAACTTGTTATTAGATCATTAGGTTCAAGTTTCCTAGGATATCTGAAAGATAATATTAAGTAGATTCTTTTTTATAGGTATGAGTTGCAACATAGTTATAACTGAGAGGATACTAAGCATTTAGGAACTTGTCCCTTTATTAATGTTATATTTTTTCTTTGGAGTTTAAATATGAGATTTATATTCTGACTTATATGTACGTGTTTCAGATCATACCCCGATAGCCATTTTATCTAGTCATTGGGTCAGAATCATCTTGAGAAGGTTCCTCTAATTTCGGAGTCTTAGTTTCCATACAATGTCACTAATATAGAGTTTCACAACTCTATCCATATGTGGGCTCATATAGTTTATAGATAGGACCAATAGAAGGTAACGGTTATAGTGGTTTAGCCAACAACTCCTAATGCTAGTGTAGTGAGGGTGAGGAAATTTCTGAGGTTGAATTCTCAAGAGTTACATGATTCGAGGTTTGGAGAATATCCAAAGAACTTCATTGATAAGGTTCATTGCATCAGTCACATCAAGAGAGTTTTGGATATGGATTGGGTAGACTTGGAATAATATTATTTGAAAGATGTTGCTAGCTCTTGGTGTGACTTATGAAGAAAGAACAAAGTGGTTGATGCAACTTCACTTTCATGGGATGAGTTTGAGGAGGCATTCTTTGGTAGGCTCTTTTCGAGAGAGAAGATATAGGAAAAGCCAAAGATTTTTTGAGTTTGGAGTAGGAATCGTGATAAAATATAGTATGGAATTTTTGAAGCTTTTAAGGTATGCTTCAGAGATAGTTGCAGATATGCGTGACCATATGGACATGTTTTGTAATGACCCGCTCGGTCATTTCCTTACCTTTTTCCTTTTCCTGTACTTGGAGCCATTTGGTAGTTTCCCTAAGTCATTATGACTTGCTAGGACCAATAGGTCGGTGCCCAGGTGACTTGATTTATCGCTATATCAATTTTCTTATTTTGAAGTTTTCATTTTATAAGAGTGGAATTCGAGAGTGAAATAGTAGTAAAGGCACTCGAAATCAAATTTTGACAATTCCGTTAGCTCTGAAATATCAACTTTTATTTAGTTGGACCTTAAGTCTATGTCCTGGGCTTTTTGTTTTGAGTTTTGTTGTGTTGTAGAGGTTTTGGCCTAAATTTGTTGGGATGTTTTGTGGAAAATTTGACCTAGCCTAATTCCCTTCTTTGGCTTAGCCGACGCGACAGCATAGGTAAGGACTCAACTATATATATGTGTGTGTTCCAATTGTGTCCTTGAAACTTTCAGATCTTTTTCCCCAACTTTATTTTTCTGCTTTTCTCCGTCAAACTTGATGTTGAGACTCAAAACTTAAATCAAATTGAAGGGAAATCCATCCCCAAGCTCAGTATTCCCTTTCTTTCGTTGGTATGTTTTCTCCTTCATTTTCCGTAGAAATGGTAGTTGTTCACCATTTATGAGGGCTTGGCTAAGTGTAGATGTCATTCCTTATTTAGATATGTTTGAGTGAAGTTGCTTTATCAGTAATTTCTTGCTGCTCATACATCAATGCATGAGACCCAACCTGTAGCTGTTGTATCTGTAATTTCCAATTGGTTATGGTTCAATTCATGAGTCCCATCATACAGATGTTCTATAGATGTTTTATAGATGTTTTATGGTTCAATTCCTGAGTTCCAACATGCAGATGTTTTATGGTTTAATTCATGAGTTCCAACATCTTTTTCCCAGATTAGTTTATTAATGGTTTACCCTCTTTCCCAAATTGGTTTATAGATGTCTTATCCTTACTTCCCAATTAGATTATGTGCAATTTCTGAATTCTAGTTGGTTAATGATTTATGTTGCGTTTCCCCACCCCAAATGCATTCTGGGTTTGATATATTTTGGGGCTCCTGATGCTCATTTTATACCCCAGAGTTTTCCCTAGGTTGCTACAGATAGTTGAATGCCCTGGTGCCTTGAGGTCGCCTTGATGAGGTCATCTTGGTAAGGTCACCTTGGTGAGGCCGCCTTAGTAAAGTAATGCCAGTACCCCAAGGTCGTCTTGACGAGCTCACCTGGGCGAGGCCTTCTTGGGGAAGTAACACCAGTGCCCCGAGGTTTCCTTGACGAGGTCATATTGGCAAGGTCACCTTGGTGAGGTTTCCTTGGAAAAGTAATACTAGCGCCCCGAGGTCGCTTGACGAGGATGTCTTGGCGAGACCCCTTGGTGAAGTAACGCTAGTAGCCCGAGGTCACCTTGACGAGGTCGTCTTAGTGAGGTCACCTTGGCGAAGTAATGCCAGCTCCCCGAGGTCTCCTTAATGAGGTTGTCTTGGTGAGGACATCTTGGCAAAGATACACCAGCACTTGAGGTTGCCTTGACGAGGTTGTCTTTGCAAGATCACCTCGGCTAGGTTCTCCAGTTCTTCTTAGTTAGACTTCTATTTACTACTTATGCCTCTTGTTCTAGCTTTAGGCTGTGAGGTCACCTTGATAATGTCTCCTCAATAGGGACCACCCCAGAAGCCCCTGCTCTTAAGTTAGGGCTTCACCCTTTAATCTCAGTTTGCTGTCCGTTCATTCTCATTGTCTCCTTGAGCTCATTTTGGGACCATGATTCCCCGAGCTGAGGGCTATGCGCCACTAGTTTAGCTGTATTTTTGAGCTGCAGGCCTCACATCCCAATCACAGTTGCTAATGAAATATGGGTCTTCTCATTCATATTTTGATATCGAAACTTATAGCTTGTATAGTTTTAAGGGACATCGATCGTGTTGAAGTTTCAGGTCCACCATGTGCACACTTCAGAGAATTTTTCTGGCATCCAGGTAGGCTAGGTTTACGTTGTAAATTTTATATTGGGTTAATATTATTATGCATGTGACATGACTAACAATGTGGGCTAGGATATTTAGGTTAATCCATATTTCTCTATTGTTATTCATTCTTGGATTTTGTAGGCACATGAGAGGGCATAGAGGGTGAAGGGTTGCATGCCCGGTTCTTAGCCCACCGTGTGGAGACCACTGACCCTGAAAATTGGTTTACCAATTACATGATGAGTGTTTTGATATGAGCTCATAACTAGTGGCCTTTGGTCGATCCTAGACTTTGATTATTTTTTTAGTTTCACTGTCATACATTTTAATGCAGCTACTGTATTAATACCTTTTATATATACAGTTTGGACTGTTTTTGGTACTAAAGGGATGGGCCCTTGTTTTGGCACTTTTGCTAAAGGGCTGGGCCCTCATTTTGATACTGGCATAAAAGGGTTGGGCCCTTATTTTGATATTGACACTGACAAAGGGTGTCTCCGGTGATGTTGATGAACTAACGGGGGTGTGTGTTTGGGGATGTTATTGACACTGAAAGGGGGTATGTGTTTGGGGATATTATTGACACTGAAAGGGGGTATGTGTCCGGTGATGTTATTGACACCGATAGGGGGTGTGTGTATGGCACTAAAAAGGGGTGTGTGCCTGAGGTTGATACTGTTCTACTTTACTTTCTTGTACCCCTATGTATTTCTTTAGGTATGGTGTGTGCTCACTAGGAATAAGGGGGTACTCACAGTGAGTTTTATTGTACTGTTTGTGTCTACCGATGGGACGGAGTGCTAGGTAAGATATGCTATGCTGGTTGTACTTACTAGTGGTATGGGACGCTGGTAGGTTCTTGTGTGTTTACTTTTATTCTGCATTTAGTAGTATTTTTCTATTCGATCCTTATTCGTGGGTCTTTCTCACCTAGTATCATGGTTAGTGAGGTTTGACAGAGTTGGAGCACAAGTATGTTTCCTTACTTCATTACGGGTTTTAAATTTTGGACTCTGTAGTCTGTACCCATCATGCATACTTCCTGTAGTTCTGTACTAGTACTTTGGATATCTTACACCTCTACTATTATTAGTTTAACTACTTCTTTATTATTTCCAATACTATTATTGACCTATTTTACTTCCTTGCTTTATCATTTGCATTTTTTTAACCCAGTCGGCCGATGATGTCTACTAGGTTACTCACACAACACTTCTATACCTATTTTGTGGTGCAGATAGAGGAAGGGGTTGTCAACATCATAGTGATCATGTGGAGTAGATCCAATCGACTACGGAGATTACGGTGAGCTTTGTTGTCTGAGATGACCCTGTATTGTATTACGGTAAGATTACGGAGATTATTGTGGCTTCCTTCACCTAGCTTGTTTCATTCAGTCCACAACAGGCCCTGTATTGTATTACCTGTTAGGGGAGATTTTGTATTTTATATATTTCGTCTATCCTGTATAGTAGCTCCACATGCTACTGACACTAGGTTTTGGGATTCGAGTTTTGTATGTTTCCTTGTTGACTTTTGCTATTATGTATTATTTGTACCTTCCTTTGCTGCTTTGGTTATTCCAAGAGTTTATAGCCCATTGCATGTAGCTACGGACTGTAGAGTTAGGCTTGTCTACAATAGGGTTTTAGACTCTATCATGAACTAAGTTTTTTGGTCGTGACATGTTTGTTTCAAACCTTTCCCATCAGTTGATTAGGGAAGGGAGGGTGGATACTTTGAATAGTGACATGGATATGGGAAGATTGATTGATCATCTTGATCAATTGAAAAAGATAAGGCTAAGTGTAGAGAGAGTCATCTGAATAAGAGGGAAAAGACTGGCCAATCAAGTTTATCTAGCCTAAGTCTTGTAGTGGTTTAATAATAGAGTTTGAGAGGAACATCCGATTAATACCTCAATTCTCCTTCAGAGAACTTTAGGCCTTACAAAAGTTAGAAGAATAGGTTAGTTTAGTGATATTCTTAGAGTAGTGCTCCTCTATATGGAAAGTATGGTAAAAACCATTCATATCAATGCACAGTGGGCTAGAATGGGTGGTTGCATTATGGTTAAGCTGGTAATAATATTCCAAAGTTTCCATCTAAAAGTTGTTTGGATATGGCAAGCCTGGTCACTAAATATAGAGATTTTCCATTGGGTAGACAATGTGTTGCTCAGGGTTAGACTAATCTTCAAGCAGCACCTCCAGTAGTACGCCTACCTCATCAAGGCTCTTCTTCTAGCACCTGTAGCATTCAACGCCAAAACAAATTATATGCATTGGGCTCCAAACAGGATTAGGAGCCGTCAACTGATATTATGATGGGTATTTTCAAAGTTTATGCTTTGTTACATCCTGGAGCTACCTTATTTTTTATCTCCTCGTATGTTGCTAGACAGTTTGGAGTTAGCCCTAAGATTTATCTAAGTTTTTCTTTGTTTCCACACCTATTAGTGATTTTATTGTAGCTAAAAAGTTTTATCATAGTTGCCCTGAGTCTGTTCTGGTTAGGGTTATTCCCGTTGATATTTTTGAGTTAGACATAGTGGAATTTGATATTATTATTGACATGTATTGGCTCCATTCATTTCATTCCCTTATTGATTATAGGATGAGAGTTTCCCATTTCCAAGTTCCAGATAAGTCTATTCTTGATTTGAAAGGTTGTGTTTTGTTCCTTAGGGTAGGTTTAATATCTATCTAAAGGCTCGAAAGATGATAGCTAAGGGGTGTATCTACTACTTAGTACTATTTAAGGACTCTAAGTCTGAGATTCTCGATATATAGTCATTCCTTGTGGTTAGAGAGTTTGTGGATATCTTTTATAAGGAGCTAACCAGAGTCCCTCCTGATAGAGAGATAGACTTCAAAATAGACATCATTGCAGGAACCCAACCTATTTATATTCCTCCATATAGAATGACACCAAAAAATCTTAGAGAACTGAACGATGAGTTGGCATAGTTCCTAGACAAGGGGTTTATCTATCCCAGTGTGTCTCCTTGGAGTGACCCTTTCTTGTTTGTACGAAAGAATATGGTTCCTTCCAAATGTGTATGGATTAATGGTAGCAAAAAAAAGTCTCAATAAAAAAAAAATATCCTAGTCATAGGATGGATGACTTGTTCGATCAACTACAAGGTGATATCCAATTTTAAAAAATTTATATTTCTTCCACCTACAATCAGCTTAAGGTCAGAGAGGTAGATATTCAAAAGACTTCTTTCAAAACTTGTTATGAACTCTTTGAGTTTGCAGTTATTTCCTTTGGTTTGATTGATGCTTATGTAGATTTCATTGACTCATGAAAGTTGTATTAAAGAAATATTTGGACATTTTTGTGATTGTCTTCATTGATGATATTTTTTTTACTCTAGAAGTGAGGCAGAGCATGCAGAGTAACTTAGAGTTATTCTCCTGACTCTTAGAGAGCGCCATCTTTATACTAAATTATCTAAATGAGAGTGTTGGCTTCAGTTTGCTTCCTTCTTGGGTCATATTATCTCCAGTAAGGGTATTAGAGTGGATTCCTATTGCATCCAATCTCATACGCAAGTGCACATGGTTATACAAGTAATATAGTCTCTCTTACGAGTTAGATGTCGAACCCATAGTGGCTTGTCAAAAAAATGATTACTAAATTAAAATTCTAATTATTTATTTAAGCGGTAAAAATAAGAGAAATTTATGACTTATTTAAACTAAAAAGAACAAAAGTGTAATAACCCTCAAGGGATTTTTTCGATCTTTGAATATTTTGAATGATTTACCCTTTCCATAGTTAAATTATGCTAAATTGAGTTTTGTTGCATGGTTGTTTTGGAAATGAAATGAGACTTGATTAATTTTTTTGAAACATTGAGCTTTGAAGCTTAAAAATGAGAAATATAGAACTCTATGGGTCATATGGAGTTCAGAAAAATGAAATGAAAATCAATCTATTTCATCAACTCTAAATATTGATTTTGGTCTAGTAAGACCTTTGTTTTCTGTGTTAGGTCATCCATAGTGATTTTGGGTGATTTGACGGGATAAATATGAGTTTTTAAAGGAATAGTTGATGAACCAGATTGAAAAGTTGATTATGTCATTGCATTTGGGAGGTGATTTTCCCTAAAATGAGGTCTCTTTCACTTTTTATAAGCCCCGGTATTTTTGACATTTTGGTATTTTTAGATAAAAATAGACCCTTAGCGAGTATCGAGCCAAGAAGACATCGTGCGTGTGTTAGATGGCTCCACTAAGTCCGAAATATCAAAATTAGAATGGTTATTTACATGGTTTATTTTCATGGGGTTTCAAAATAATCTCGAGGTTCCATTTGGTGTTGTAATATATGTTGTGAATTTTTCTTGTTTTTGTTGTTATTATTGTCAGCATGTCTCCTCCATATTCACGAAAGGAGACCGCATTTTCATAAGGAAACTGAACTTTGTTCTCTGTATTTTTGGCATAATGATTGCGGTGGAGTCGAGGCAGGTCCCCCTTTTACGGCAGGGACCTACATTTACGGAAGAGACGTGGTAGTTCACTTTATTATTTTAAACTAGAATTTTCATGAAATTTGCTTATTTTTCATGCAAACCATGACCCTAAGACCCTAGATTGGAAAATTTTGATCAGGGAACTAGAAGATAACTATTAGGAAACGATTCTAAACCATTTTTCATTTATTTTGTTCCTGTGTTAACATGATTGTTACATGAAATTTAAATGTTTTGAATCCAATAATTGTGGTTTCGAGTATGAACTCAAGAATTATGAAATATTGATTTTGAACCACCGAGTAGATTGGATTTTCAATAAAACTCGATAGTTAGATTTTCCAAGTAATGGGTAGCATGTTTTCACAAAAAAGTTAGGGTTTTGAGATTTTGAATAAACTTCAAATAATTGAGTTTAGGTGTTGATTATCATATATTACTTTTATTCTTGGTGTTGGTAAATAGATTGTACAAGGGTAGAAGGCTTTCCAAAAAGGAAAAGCTCCTTAGTGACTTAGTTTTTTAAAATCTAAGGCAATTTGAGGCCCGTGGTCTCTTTATAAAATATTAGTGATTACTGGCTAAATTATGTGTAGTTTGGGGAAAATGATTACAGTGGGGTTATTGGAATTAAGCAGACCAGGTT
>JBDJHY010232691.1:0-10993 GCA_039654485.1 Withania somnifera
AAGCCTACTATTTCACTATGGGATGATCATGTCCTCTTTCTAAAGAATAAAGATGTATCAATGCACATGTGTATTGATAATAGGAAGCTAAATGGGGTTACAGTAAAGAACAAATATCCTATACCGAGGATTGATGACTTGTTTGATCAGCTTCAGAGTTCAGCCATATTTTCTATGATCGATCTAAGACCTGGTTATCAATAATTGAGGATTAGGGAAGAGTATTTCCCTTAGGCAACGTTTAGGAAAGGAAACGGTCACTGTGAGTTCCTAGAGACCTCTTTTGGGTTGACTAATTCCATGTAAATTATACAAATCTAATGAACCGTGTGTTCAGGACTTACTTGGACTCCTTATTGGTTGTGTTTATTGATGACATCTTGGTCTATTAGTGGAGTAGAGAGGATCATGAGAAGTATTTAAGGAATTTAATCTAGTCTTTGAGAGATCATCGACTTTATGCTAAGTTCTAAAAGTGTGAGTTTTGGCTTAAGTCAATTGCATTCCTTGGACTTTGGTGTCTAAGAATAGTATATGGTGGATTCAATGAAGATTTCACCCATTCACGATTGTTATAGACTGACTAATTCTATTGATGTTTGTAGTTGCATTAGCTTAGTGTGGTATTACTGTCAGCTTGTCGATGGTTTCTTATCTATTGTATCACCATTTACCAGAATGATTAAGAAAGAGGTTCCTTTCTAGTGGTCAGATGAATGTTAGTCTTATTTTCAATGGCTCAAATCTATTTTGACTTCTGCTCTAGTTTAAATATTTTTGGTTAAGGGTTAGAGTTTCTCTGTGTATTGTGATGCTTTTGGTATAGGTTTGGGTTATGTATTGATATAGTAGGGTTGAGTGATTTCCTATGCTTTAAGGAAGTTGAAGACTCACGAGCTCAACTACCTGACTTATGACTTAGAGTTGATGACGGTAGTCTTTACGCTCAAGATTTTGAGGCATTATTTACATAGAATGCATTGTGAGATCTTCATAGAACATCGTATTCTTGAGTACATTATGATCTAGAAAGATTTAAATACTGGACAACACAGATAGATTAAGTTTCTGAAGGAATATGACATCTCTATCTTGTATCATCTAGACAAGGAAAATATAGTAGCGGATGCCTTGAGTAGGAAACTAATGAGCATGGGTAGTTTGGATGCATTATCAGTTTCAGAGAGGCCGTTGGCTTTAGACATTCAAATTTTTCAAACAATTTGGTTAGACTTGATCTACAAGATTCCAGCCATATTCTTGCAGTGTTGAGGCCTATTCTACCTTGTTTGATTAAACTCAAAAGCATAGTTTGAGGATTCGAACTTGGTTAATATTCATGATCTATTGTTGAGGGTTGAGCCCTACTGAGAGGCCTTAGACTATAAGGGTACTTTGAGATTTGAGGGTCCGAGATTTGATATAGCTGATCCTTTGAGAATCCCATTATTTCAGTTATTCCATCCACCCAGGTGCAACGAAGATATATAAAGACTTGATACAACTTTACTAATGGAGTGGAATGAAGAGGGCTATTACAAAATTTGTATCTTAGTGCTTGAACTAGGAGTAGGTCAGTTATTCCATCCACCCAGTTTGAATGATATTTTATCGGCTGATTAATATTTCATACTTCATTCTGCTCCATACTTCCTACAATGCAGAGAAGCTAGCCTTTATTTATCTAAATGAGGTGGTTTAATTTCATGGCATCCTAGTTTTTATCATTTCAGACTGTGTTACCTAGTTCACATCTCAATTTTGGAGATCTATTCAATGGGGTATGGATATGGAGGTTCATCTTAGCATAACTATTCACCTACAGATGGGTGGTCAATCCAAGAGGACCATTTGGTACTCGAGGACATGTACGACCCATGGGATTTTTACATCCACACGATATTTCTGAGCCTGCGTACTTGATTTGGTGGATCGTGGGATCAATACTTATCTTTGTTAGAGTTTGCTTATACCAACAACTACCACTCTATTTGAGACTTTATATAATAAACGGCATTGATCACCAGTTGGTTGGTTTAATGGGTTTGGGTTTAGGCTTCAGTTTATAAACTTACTCCAACATTCTTTGTATAGAGTTTTTTTGATTCAGAATAGGCTTCAGGTAGCCCAGATTAGGAAAATATAATGACCCTTATGATCATTTTTGTGTTTTTTCATTTTGTTGCGTTCTAGAGCTTTCCTGTATCATCCTAGTCATTGGTCACTTACCAGAACTAGTAGGTTGGTTCCTAGGTGTTTGATTTGGTTGTTATGCCCATTTCCTTATTTTAGAGCCTTCAGTATTAAAATTATTAACTTTCGTCAACATTCTGTGAAAACAAACTCGAAATCAAATTTTGACAGTTCTTTTGGTTCCAGAATGTGGATTTTGGTCTATATGGACTATTGGTTCGAGTCCGGAGGCTTTGGTTTTGAGTTTGGGTGATTTTGTGAGTTTTATGTGCTTTATGGTTCATAAGTGGAGCTTGGGTGGTCAATTTGTGATTGGAGTCTTGGATTGAAAATTTGATTGCGACATCACCTTCAAAATATCAAGTTTGGCATTAGGTGATTTGTTCATTCGGGTCTTGGACCATTCAGACTTATTTTGAGTACTTGGTTGGAAAGTTTAAATTTGGCAACGTATTAACTTTGGTTAACATTTAATTGAAACAACTTTGGATTGATATGCCGTTGAGTCCGGAATATCATTTTCATGTAATTTGTATATTTGGTTCATGTGTATTCAACTCCATTTAGTCCTGAGCTTCAATTTCAAAAATCTAAAATTTTTGTCATCTGGTGTAGTTGATAAATCTACACTTTGACTTATTTATCGGTTAGAATCGATTTATCAATAGTTTTACTAATTTATCAGTGACTGATTTATTGGTCATTTTTTGATAAATCGGCATCTACCACCTGGTATATAAGTTGTCAAATCCAAAATTTCTCTCATTGTCTTCATCCTTTCAACCCCAAACACTTCCAAAACCACTATTGAAATTCTTGGGTATTTTCATATGATATTGGGTGAAGAAAGAAACTATACTTCTTCAAATATCCCTTGATTATTAGTTGATTTCCACTTAAAATGCTGCAAAATCCATCAAAAATCCCGATCTTCCTCACCTTAAAACCTCCATTAATGAACTTAAAGTTCTTGGGTCTTCGTTATTAATCTTTGGAAATATTGCCGAGGGTCTATAATCGTCTTTCCATCATAATTAGTTTCCATCCTTAATTCATTGATATTCTTCCTAAATTATTTAAAAGCCTTCAAGTGAGTTCTTCACTTTAAATCATTACTGCGAGATTATTTTCGCTCGTCCTAATCCAAGTATTGGGTATCATTTCCCTACTATTGGGGATTATTTTGATACCTTTTATTTGGAGCTTTGGTTTCTCGATCTTGTAGGCCCCGTCTTGACCTATATTTTTACCCCAACTAATTTTTATAGATTTATGAATATCATTTGACTTGTATTAATATATAGATTATTATTCTAGTTTTGTGGTTGTTCAAGCTCGTTTGTATACTTTTGGAGTTTTTTATTAGTCCGGGCATGAGCTTGTCTTTGAAGGATATGTAGGATATGACATACAATATTAGACTAGGTTTATATAACGAATAATTGTGGTAATTAGACACCTTGGGTTGGGATTTCTAGGTTGGCACCCATGACATTATTCGCTTCTTTAGTCCATTCTTTAATTACATATTTGTGTTGCATTTGAGATTATAATTACCCCGTAACCCTTAGTGGTCTTGATTGACTCCGGAACATATATGGTGGGTTTTATGAGAAATATTCGCAAGTATCGGATATTCGAATTGGCTAGTTATGCTTGTTGTAGAGTCCACGCTTGTTCAAGGCCAGCGGGACATATTATGATATCATTGTGTTTGAGCACATCATCATCATGAAACTGGTTTTTATGCATTGGTTTCTACTTTTTTATGGACAAGAGCCTAATGTCATTGAATTTGAAACCTTGCATCGCCTTATGATTCTAATTTTAGTATTATGATCCTAAAATGAGCATTTTTGAAATGTTTTACTAGTTTTGATACTAAGAGGCTAATTAGTGAGTTAATTACTTTGTTGAGTTATTCCAAGGCTTGATTGCAACCAACAACTAGATGTTGATTCTATTTTGGATTTAGTCTTGGTTGCAACTACGCATGGTCATTGACATTGATCCTGATACTAACCCGTTAGAGGCTCGAATACAATTTATCTTATCCAAGCATTGTTCATTTTATTTGAGTACTGGTTATATTTATGTAGGTAATATTTATTTTATGAGTGGGTTGTGTATGGTTTGCGGCCCTCGAAGGACCTGGCCTATACGAGTTCACAGTTGACCTTAGGAAGGATATACAAAGAAGGAGAGGTATATAAGTCACGACCTTCTATGTGGTCCTATTCGTTGGTCTTGTGGGTTAGGATAGGAGCATATAGACTTAATTTACCATTATTTCATCATATCATCTTGTATATCTTGTCTGTGATTGATGTTTGTTGTTTGTAGTCTCCAATAGGATGAGGTACCAGAGGGTTTGCATTTATCCTTGTTTGTATTTCTTATATACATGAGATATTATGGAGGTTATTTCTTTATTGTTTCAGTAATTAGATATTTTTACTAATTGGTGTGGTCTTGTGGGATCCCTTTCATGGTCATTAGCCAGACTCGCGGGATCCCTATTATGTTCTTTGATTTTATTTATTGATATTAGCACTTCTTTCCATATCCATTATTTAGAGGTTACAGGTATAACACCATCTCTGTTATTTAGTATATCTTTTGTTAGTTAAGCATTGATTCAACTACTTTTTGTCACTTGTTTACCTGAATCTTCCTTGTCATAGCTAGTATCTAGGATATTTTACCCGTTTTATCTTGTTAGCTAGATTTCTATTTGGCGATCCTTGTTTGAATTTTGTGACTTACTTTATTTATCTATCTATTTACCTCGTTTTTATCTTGTATGCTCATGCTCGCCCTATATACCTACTGGGTACCCGTTATATTTGGTACTCATACTTCACTTTTGCATCTTTTTGGTGCAGACTCTGATACGAGTGATCTATAATGATTATTGAGTTTGAGCGTAGATTCTATTGCTAAGGTAGATGATAGCTCCTGGCATCCAAATCTTATCTTTTTCCTTTATGACTATCTTATTCTAATTTTGGATTCGATGTAGACTTTGTATTTCTATTGCAGACATTGTACTCTTATTTGAGTTGCTCTTGTACTAGATATCGGGTTTTGGGGTTATTGATTGACATGTTCAGACTTCTACTTATCCTTGTCCCTTAATTATGTATTTCTTCTACTATTAGTTTACTATTCATGCATTGCATGCTTGTTGGGTGTTTCTCCTACTATATATGTAGGTGCCCTCATGACATGAGAAATTAGGTTGTAAAAAATCAGTATCAGAGCTTAGGTTCATTGATATCCTCAGTACTTGATCTAGTGTATAGTAAAGTCTTACGAATCAGGTGCGGAGACGTTTGTATAATATCTTCAGAGGCTATAGTACATATTTAGAAATTCCTTTTCTTTTCACTTCTGTATTAAGCGTGTGTTATAGTTGGTCTGTTGAAATCTCATTTGTTCTTATTCACTCTTCCATAGATGGAAAGTACATGATCGTCGGCAGTAGAGGGAATGATACATTGATGTACTTCCTGTCAGAGTGCCAATGAAGGGTAGATCCTATAAAGGACTAGGTTGATCACCTGTAATGTGGCGACTCTAACCAGAGCTGCTTCCTACATCAGTGCTTTAGACGTTAAGCCTGAGCCTGTACTAGTTCAACAGCTGATGACTAGTCAAAACACCCCTTATTACATCCAAATTCATAGTTAAATTGCGTGTTTCCGTCATCATTATGTCTATATCTAACATTAGTTTGGTGAGTATTTCAGGTAAATGCATATCTTTTGGAATGACCAATCAAACGAAGCTAAAACGATGAATTAGAAGAAATAAAACATCTTCAAGGCAGTGGACAAAGGAAAAAGACAAAACAAGAACACTGGAGAAGACGGCAGACAAATTGCCTAATACGACGGTCAACCACCCTAGACGGCAGTCAGCCGCCATCTTCTCCAGTCTTGGATCAAACACTACCACAAACGGCGATCCAACGGCGGTCCGTCATCCAAACAGCGGTGACTTAAGTTGATTGCTGTCGCAGACATTTTGGGCTTACAAATGACATTTCTTCAACTTCATTTCGGGAGATCAAGACATACGAAGAGAGAGACGGACATAGAGACACCAAAAGAGGGGATTTGGTCTTAGGCTATTCACACCTCAAGAAAGGGGCAGCACACCACCACTATACATTTGGGTGAAGATTTGGATGACACCATTGATATATTTGTACCAATTTCTTCTCCCCTTGCTTTGTATTGAATATTCTTAGTGTGTAGTTGGTCTTTCTTTTATGAATATTGAACATAGAGATATTTCTATATTTATTCAAGATTGTTGGGTGTTGGTTTTATCTATTGCTTTTATATAAGCTATTTACTTGTTGATTTGTATTTGGGTTTGATAGATCTAAATCATTGTGAGTTTATTGTATGCCAAAGGGAGTAGCTAACCCTAGCTAACATCCATTTATCCTTGCTTGACTTGAGAAAGCTAGTTAGGATTGGAAACCTTGATTTAACATTAAATGAGAGTTTTCCTCATTAATGGATTCGAACTAGAGATAGTGAAAATCCTATTGTAGCCAAATTGAGTTGTTGTGCATGTCCTTAGCTTGATTCGAGAGAACAAGCGAAGGAAGGTTACTTAGCATTAGAGAGGAGCTAGTGACTCACATTAATTAGCATTTGAGAGAAGTTATTTGGAACTCAAAGGATAATCTTTAAACCCATATAAAATCGCTTTAGTATTTAGTTTGTTATAATGGATCATTGATAGAATTAATCACCCTAGTGTATTTTCTCTTGACTTGGTTGTGAAGCCTTTGGTTAAATCTTTGCTTATAGTTTAGTTGTAGATTAGGACACCTTCCATATAAGTACAAACCCCCCATTCCGTGTTAGACCATTCGAGTCCGAACAATTGCGCTTTGGTTTTCCGTTCTTACTCGATCGCCTCCATATTGTTCCTTGTGGATACGACCCCGACTCTGTGGGGTAATTATACTTGAAAATGACCACATATACAGTTGATTGGTTTCAAAGGTGTACTTGAGCGTTATCACACGCCCATAAAACCTTCTCAATGAACAATATTAAATCTTTTGATCAACCTGGCCACACTTGAGATACCCTCTTATGCCATCAAACACTTAGCCCAATGGTACTTACCATACCTAATACAAGCTGAGTGGCACTAATCTACGAGACTGATTGAGCTGGAATATTCTGTTAGTTTTTTTGAGGTTCTATGAAATTCTGAGATGGAGCATTAAATGATGAAGCGGTCGGTCCCCTAGCACTTTATTATTTCTTCCTATGATTCCCTCTAGACTTGGGTTGGCCACTAGTCTCATCCTTATTATTTTTCTGACTCTCCCTCCACTTTGTCTTTTCTTTTCTAATCTACTCCAGATGGATAATCAACGTTTCGACATCCATTTATCTTCTCAGCATGTCTTCTCTCCTTACCTAAATCATATAAGGAGATAGGTTGGCAATGAAAATGTCCATATGTTTATGCATATATTAAACTATTTCTTGTCATACTTCAAAAGATTGGTGATTTCATGTTGTGCTCTAAAACTGACATGAAGCCCTGCTCCAAACTTAAAAATTCTATAACTCTCTACTATCTCTTATCTCTTTGAAAAATCTACCCATGAATGCTTCCTAAAACTCATCCCAAGAAGGTGGAGTGTCTACCACCCCTCTATTCTTCTTCTAAGTATCATACCAAGACCTAGAAATATACTTTATCTAGGATGCTTCTAAGCAAACTCTATCCACAACAAGGACCTTCATCATTTCGTAGATCCTATGAACCTCCTCCATGAAGTTCTCCAGATGTTCCCCCACATTCAAACCATGGAACTCCAGAGGACTCATCCTCAGGAACTCCCTTACTCTCAAAATCTCACATCAAGGGCTTCTTCCTAGAATATGGAAATAGGCATGGTTTTTGAGCCTGTGCAATCAATGTGTAAGGAAAAAGATGCATCATATTTTTGAATTCAACAGTCGTGATATTCTCTGGCTGTTGAGGTTCTGGAACAGGTGGAGCTTGATTTTTTTAATGCTGACCTCTTACATGACGAATTGGCTATCTTCATGGAGGCATGATATGAAAAACATAAGAGCATGTGTTAGAATAGACATTTCAAAGTTAAAATCCAATGCAAAAAATAGAACATCAATAAATGGAAACCTTTCCTAAATGCTTAGTAGTCTCGTAGTCATGAATGTGCTGTAGTCACACTGACAACGAAGATTTTACCTAACGCATTCATAGAACACTTGAACCAAAGGCTCTGATACCAAGTCTTTCAGGCCCGGGAGTACCTTCGAGGCAACAACTAAGAATAGATAGCCACTAAGTTTCCTAGAGCCTTGGGTAGACCCTTAGATCATACCTGGCCCTAGCACTCACACTCAGCAGAAGCAATAATGAAAATATATCACAAGTAAGGGGCATATCACAACATTTAACAATCAATAAGAATAAAATAGTGAAAACTCAACTTCAAAATACTAATAACTTAATCCATGTCTGAAAGCCACTACAAAGCTAAATAAGAGAATTTTCTACCACAATGCCTTTAGCTAGAAGAAAATAAAGTGGAATAGATCCAAGTCTCATCTATACTCAAACTAAATAATAAGTAATAAACTCCAACTCGGGTTCCCGTATTAGATGGTAACTCATCACTGTTACTTCTCAAAATTCAACCCAAGTCAAACACGAACACCAAAAAGGTTGGCATGATATTCATGGTGTAAAAATTTGGTAAGGAGTCATGCTAAAAAAGTTTTGTAACATAAAAAAAATTTGGCTAACCTTTTTTATGTTACTGCACATTTAACTCCATCCTGCACTCTTTGGTAATGAGTCATGCTTTCTTAGAATATGCGGTCAGCATATAGAAAGTACTGAGTACACAGTGGGTAGTAATAACATGTTATATAATAAGCAATAATATGTGTAGCTAGACAGTTTAACTTCTCAGCTCAACTCAACAAGCCAACGTACAAGTTTATCAATATAAACATCACTAGCTCAACCCTCAAAAGTATAAAAAAAATAAAAGCAGTAAAATAACCCAGACTCCATAATTTTAAGAAAAATCTAATGCTTAATTAAAAAAACTTTCAAAAATCTTTGCTTCAGACAAACTCTCGACAAACTCTAGAAATTTCTACAACTGACATACTCTGTTCTACACAACGAAGTCCAGCATACTCCCTATGTCGGCTGGGACACTAATCCCTATCAAAGGAAAAGGAAAAATCCAAATCCTTGTGTATCCTTTAGGCACTCATTGGTCTATAATAATCCTTCCTATGCGGGGAACATAGGTTATAGGATAGGGGTTTTGACACTTGAATCCGCCTGGTGCTAATACTACACCCAATACTGACAACATATATACTACTCAATCCTGACCAATGGAACACAAAAGAATTAGGGAACTAATTGACCAATAAAATCCATTAAGCCTCAGTAGGCATCAATACAGTTTTAGCCTTTAAGGAAACATTCCTCTCTATTAACTAAAGTTAAATCACCAACTCTACATTCAAAATATCAGTCTCAAACTCAACACTCCATCATAGTCAAGTAAAGATCACAATTTAGACTTTAAATATGACATGTTTCAATATTAAAGACTTGTTCTTTATGCAAGACTTATCATCAATATACTTCACCTCAGTTCTTACCAATTTGATTCCTTAATTTAGAGAAAGCATGACTTCATTAATAATACATGTAAATTCATGAAAATCTAATAATATAGAATCATATAAAATGGGAAATCATAATTATTAATGGAAATTAAGAAAACCCTAACTCATGCTTCTATAATACTTTTAGGAACATGGATGAAAGACGATCCTTATTCATGAAACCATGTACTTGACTTTGGAGAATTCTATAGAGAAATTGATAGAGGAGTTTTTGCACAAGATCCCTTGCTGAAAACCCTAGCTTTTGAACTCTTAGGAAACTTTTCTTTGATTTTATGAGGATTAGTTAAATAACAAAAAAAGGATTTTAGTATTTATATATACCCTATTATGAGTTCAAGAGAACATAGGATTGGGTAAATAAATGATGGGAAATTCTATAAGTTTCTGAGAAAATTGGATTAAAGTTCACCTGGGCAAGGTTGACGGACGGGTTGACAATATGTAAACCCAGTTGACGGTCTGTCAACTTGGTTGTCAACCTTAGTCCAAAATCATTCCTTACTATAATTCTTTGAATGACCTTCCATGGTCCGTCAAATAGTCCATCATCCTCTCCAACACTTTGAAATATTTTTGAAAAGTTGAGATTAATACCATGGGACAAATGAAAGACCATCAACACAGTTTATAGTCCACCGAGGGAACCATCAAAGGTTGGAAAATTTCAACCTTTAAGCATACATATATGTCAATTTTACTGACGGATCCACAGTCTATCAAATGGTCCATAAATCCTTCAACATTAATCATAAATCGCTAGATCACTTTGATAGTGGGTTCCAAGGCCCTTCAACCCATTTGGTGATTTATGGACCCTTTTGTGGATATAGTACCAGTTTAGAATCTTGTGAAATTTCACAGTCTTATTTTTTTTAGCAAATAAAGCCTCTAGTATAATTTTCTAGGTGTTACATAAGCATAAACAAAGCCATACAAAAGATTCATGAAAAATAAAGAAGTTTGTTTAATTTCACTGGAAAAAAGTACCTAGATAATAGTTGGTGTAGTAATTATTGGGTTTTTTTTTTTATAAACCATAATAGTTTGGAGTAAGTTTATATTTAAAAAAT
>JBDJHY010232711.1:0-10993 GCA_039654485.1 Withania somnifera
TGACTTCCAAGATCATGTTAACTCATTAGTCAATAATTAAGAAACATTCAATTCATATATCAATCTTTAAGAATAAACTTCAAATCGTGACGTAACTCATACTTCCAAAGTTTCTGTTCAATTAGTCTCAATTAGAAAGAATAGTTAATTTTATAAATGCTTCACATTCATACTCAACAACATGTAAAAAGTCAAGTAATTATGACACTTCAACCCTCATATCAAGTTATAAGAATAAACATTGAAAACAATCATTAATTCTTACCTCAAAGATTCTTTCTTTTACTTCAATCATGAAAATATGCTAACTCTTGAGGACTTTCATAATTAAATAATCATAATGAAAACTGCATAATTCTATCTCAAAAACATCAAGTGAATCATCACTTCAAAGAATCATAGTTTATAGAATTAAATAAGAATCTTAGCATGCTTCTACATCTTTAAAATCTTATTTAGAAAAGCATTTTTGGGAACAAGGATGAAAAGAGTCCTTGTTGAAATCTCACATACTTGATTAGAAGCAATTCGATGGTGAAAAATCAACTATCAAACTAATACAGTGGAGTCTCTTTGAAAAACTAGTTCTTGTTCTTTTGAGAAGTTTGAAGAAAACCCCCAGCTAGATTTGATTTAGCTAAAATATTAATAAGTGAAGTGTTAAGGATATTTATATTATTATGATTTATAAGCCAATTCGTTATGGGTTTATCCCAAAAATTCAAATCAAATACCCAAAATACGCTTCATTAAACATATAAGAAAGTTGTCTGGAAGCATTTCAAGTACAGAAGCACTTTATAGAGTCGTGAAGTTTACTGTAAAGGAATCCCATCCCATGAGACAATACTATGAGTCGTGGTCCTCAAATCCACCGCTTGTGGTGGGTTTCGACAAGAGGGATAAAAACTTTGATTTTTGAACTTCAACAGTATGAAATCTAGAGTACGGGTCGTGATCTTGAAGTGTATGAGTCATACTATGGTCTCATGGGGGTCTTGGCAATGAAAGGAGGAGCTTCTAGTTATGTAGTACGACTCCTATCACGAGTTGTACTATTGCACAACATGAGTCATAATGTGGAAAAATAGGAGTCGTTCATTGCACCTAGAAACATTTCAGTGTTAGGCAGTCTTTTGTAAAATAGCCATAACATTTTACTCCTGACTCCAAATGACACGCCTTTTGTTGCATTAAAGACTATACTCAAACCCCTTTATGTGTAGAGGTCATAGATCACTAAATTATTATAGATAAAAATATATGATTGTTTAAAGTTGACCATGTACGGAGTATCATCAAAACTAAGCTTATTGAAAGAGCTTTGAACTCAACTTTGTATTATGAGTTCTTTATGAACTCTAATTACTTTAAGAACTCATACCACTTACCTTATGATATTATAACCAAGGAATAAGATTCAAGGTATTACATGCATACTATATAATTTAACTCATGTGAGAAAGTATTTGAAATCAATGAAGCACATTTCGGTAAGCAAGTATAAAACTAGCAATAAACCTTGATAGGTTAGTAGGCAGCAAGCAGATTATATAGGATCAAATAAGCTCTTGTTAAGTAATTATCCAACAAACATGAGAGATTACATACATATTCAACTCAAATACTAAATAGTATATTTATCACAAGGCAAATAGATAGTACATGTTCCATTAATAGGGCAGGTGGCTCACACATAGTGGGTAGGCTAAGTGTCACCAGTTTTTAGTCCAAATTCAAACAATTAAAGTAGTTGATACTATCCTATCTTGTTGTAAGGTTTGTATTAGTGATAATAGATAAGGAATTACTATTTTCATTCCATTAACTTAGCAAGAGTGAGCAGACAAAAGGTTTTTAGAAGGAGTAAACAAGTTATACATATAAATTAATGCTCATCAGAACACAAATACCATTTAAGAACTACTAATCATATATAAGGCAACATATGACCAATGAATGCATAGTTTAACTAAAAATACATATTAGATTACATCATCTCCAATCTCAACATCAAGCTTTCATTAGGATAGTATTATCCAAAATATAATCTATACATGCTTATCATCTAGTCACACAATGCAAAGAAGTAAAACCAAATATCATTAAGGCATTTTACTGAAAATGAACAAAAATAGTCTCCGGCAACACCGAAAAAAATAACTATGATCAAAACTTAGTAAAGAGGATTTTTAACTTTCAAATCATTTAAAAATCATCTAGAGGATATTTAAATATCTTTTGTCCCTCAACCCCTTAAATAATTATACCCTTGGACTCATCAGAGGTGAGTTGAACCCCATATCAACCCACACCCCTCACCTTAGTCCTCGTTGAAAGATTTAGGCCTTTAGGAAAGGTAAACAAGAAATAAATTTCCCAAGTTCCATCTCACAAGTCTTCTCCTTTTCTTGCACTCATCTAGGCCATTTTACATTATAGGTAAAGGAGGTATGAAGTGAAGAAACAAAATCTTCACACCTTTTAAAATTATTTGAAACTAAAAAAAGACTCTAAAAGCACAATTAACAAATTACAGATCATATATGGACAGTTCAAAACCAGAATATGGGCTGGGATGAGAGGTACTTAATTTGTGATTTTGTGGTGTCAAAGTGACAATTTTAAATCACCTTGAAATCAAGGGATCAAATGGCACTAGGATAGCCCCTCCTTACCCTACCTATTACATAAGCAGCCTTGTTATACCTTAGCCCTTTCAAAAATCAAATAGTTTTATGAAAAGGAAGGAATTTTTGGGCTACGGTATGAACAAAACCTTTTTTTGACATTCAAACAACATCTAACAACTAATATTTAAAGAAAACATTTAATCAAAAAAGCAAGAGAAAGTTAGTTCATTCAAGATTCTTGGAAAGAAGGACACGCATGACCAACAAACAACATAAAAGGGCTTTAAAGAGAGTACCAACTTGTATGCATAAGACTCATAAACATAGGTTTCAGTGAACAAACTAATTAACTCGTTGATCTACTAAAATAGAATCATTAACACCAGAAAACAGTAACAATGCCAGGTTAATAGACATAATCAGAAAGGGACAATATGGACTCAAGTTATCGAAGAAACAATATCAGATTTAACTGTTCTATCTTAGTAAATAAGAAACCAGTTGCATTCAACTATTCAGAATTATACTTAGGCATTATGACCAGAAAAGAGCACATCTTTGCTCAAGTTGTCACAGAAGGATATCAACAACTAGACAAGTTCAAATCATTTCATTACAATATGCATATCAACTGTAGGAGACAAGGAAGGCATCAAGTTGACTAAGCATGATATTATAATTAGACAAATCAAGTAGTAAACACTGAATACAGTTTCAAAACATCAAAAACATCTCTTGAATTCTCTATATATAAAAAATCAAGAACAAAACAGAGCAAGCTACACTAACCACTAAGTCTAGCCTACCATGATGATAAGAAACAACAACAAACCATATGTTTTATTATAACAATCAAATAGGACAAAATAAGGCAGCACCAATTTAGTAAGATCAACTAGTGATCATTAGTACCACTAAGCTGTGTAAACAAAAAAACTTAACAAGGTAAAAGAGTAAATAAGAGTAAAGGGAAGTAGGTTAACCTTTGTAGACCAAGAACCAAAGAAAAACCAGATAATTGCTCAGAATGCTTAAAATAAACATGAAAACACACTCAAAACTCTCCAAAGCCTACTATATCCCTAATAGGAGTGCAAAAAAAGTTCATTTAAATGGAACACTCAAAGGATTGTGACTCACTCTGATTTTACCTCTGCTAATACTAACTTCAAATTGAACTTCGAACCTAAATAGATAAGAGAGGGGAAACACAACAAGATTCCAGCCTAGAACCAAGTTTGTAAACCATCATGTCATCACAATACTTACTAGTTTAGTTTTAACTAATAAATATTATAAATTTTAAAAGACCACCCAAAAAATATCTTCCCAAAACCTTAGAGGGCAAGGTAATTTATAGGGAACCCCGGATTGTTCACCAAGACAAAGAATAGAGGGAAAATAAGGAAAACAATCTAGCATGGGAAAATCACAACTCTTTATTCTAAATTAAAGATCTCGATCGTTCGGGACTTTGCATTTGAATTCGAATAAGGGAAAATAGGATGAAAACCCATCATTGGCTTCCATAAGTATACGAATTGTACGAGAAAGGAAAAAAATAAAGTGTCTCAGCTACGAGGAACAAAATCCCAATGCGGTATAGTACCAGAGTACAACATCCACAAAACACTAGGACGAGGTTCATCCACATAGACGAAAAAGGATAGAGGGGTGACATCACTGGAAATTTTCATGAAGGTTTAAGAAGAATAAGAAATTGCCAACGAAAAACGGGTATTAGGGTTCACAAATTGGAGAAAAGGGAAAATCAAAATGGAATGGGGATTTGGGGGTGGAAATAAGGGAATTGGGCTGGGTTACATAAATAGATGGACTGGGCCATTAAAAATAAAAAGGAATTGGGGGTTCGTTTTGTTGGAAAGGAAACACACACACACAACATATATATATATATATATATATATAATATTAAATGGAAACATAATTAATTAAGAATAAAGAAAATCATGTCAATATATATAAAACCCTAATTTTTAATGACTCAGAATAATTAGCTAATTATAAAAATACAATTTTTAATATATATATATATATATATTTGTGTATGTGTGTGTGGGGTATACATCATTAGGTATACATTACACTTAATTATGTATTTTTGAAAATTTAAATGGTACAATGTATATATTGACATGCATACACCATATCCCTTTAAAAATTTCATAAAATATTAACAATTATGCCTTTGTGTATGTATATACAATTGTATATATGTTTTATATATGTGAATATACTTCACTTGGGTTTGTAATTTGACAAAGAAATAAATATTTAAAAGGTTAATTTTTTTAAAAAAATCATGATATTTTAAAGCTCAATAAAATTTCAATTCAAACACTTCAAGTTTTTCTTAAGAGACAGGCTTACAAATTATTAATTAGAAGAAGCCAAAAACTGAGTGTTGATGGATCCAAATAATATTCATGAATTGTTTATAACATTTTAGAAAATGATAAGAGATTTATGATTTGTAGCTTACTACAGTTTTTTGGTCTTTGCACAATTTTCAGATTTATGACATGACTTTCAGCTCTTATCTCGTATTCACTTGGGCACTGAGGTTTTTATGTTTATTTCAAGTTTACTGCATACACTCTCATACCAGCATATTCTATGTACTGACCTTGCTTTGTGGTTGCATCCTTTTATGATAATGTAGATTCAAGTCTTCCTACCTTCCCATGTAGCTAGTAGCAGATAGTTGCAGAGCATCTTCGTAAGTCTTCATAGCTTTGAGGATGAGAGTTATTTTGTTTATTCTTTATTTTATATTGTTAGTTTTAGTATTATGTTTGAGAACTACTTGGGGGTTTGTACCAATTGTTCATCTCATGATATATAGAGGTTTCAGATGCAATGTTATATTGTTAGATCCTTTATACTTTTCCACAGCTTGTGGCCATATTAAAAATTATGTTATTTTCCCTCTTTTTGATACTATTAGTACTACTTACACTGTTCTATAATACTTCAATTGTATTTTAAGACTTATGACTAGGTGTATGTGCCAAGGGTTAGCTTAGGCTGACTTGTAAGTCCAGAATGCCATGTCCCTTTCTATATATATACTCAAGGCATGATATTATCACTAGGTTAATTTATGTGTCAAGTTAGGGTTATCTCAAGTTTTGATCCAAGAGAAAGTTATGATAGGATTAAGATCAAGGTTGGGGTCGGATCCCGAGTCAAGGTTAAGGTTAGAGTCATATCTCAAGTTGATGTTGGTGGCAGGTCAGGGTCATATCTCGAGTCGATATTGGGGCATGTCAGGTCTCAAAATGGGGTCAGGACAGAGGTCAAAGTCCATGTTAAAAGACGGGGTCCAGATCCAAAGTAATAGTATTTGCCCAGATCATATTTAAATATTTTATAGTAATATTCTTTTTACTAACAAAATAATAGAAAATAAGTAAGAACATCAATTAATTTGTAGAAAATACTTTAAAAAAAAATTCATACCAAATACATCCTTAATTTGTTCAATACTAGTATAAATGTAAGACTAATTTCCTTTTTAAAAAAATTATGTGAATTAGAAGACACAAGTTTTTTTGTATGTATGCACATAATTAATTCAGAAAATCGATTAATATAATTATAAATACTTTCTTGAGGAAAATCAAATCTTGAAGCTTACATTTGTTAAAAGAATGCACTAACATAAAATTGAACGTGACCATTGCATCAAGGTTTATAAGTAGTCATGTTACATATAATAGTAATATATATGTATTATTAATTAATAATTTAATGTAGTAATATCTAATGGAAAACTGATTTGAATAAGTGGCTCTTCTTATAAGTTATGTTTCTTCATATCAACTAGTAACTAACTTATTTTTGAATTTAAGTTGAATGATTAAGTTGGTTGAGAATAAAATTAGCAGCAAATTGGGTACTTAATACTCAGAATAATGTTTTTTTACTATAAAAAGGATTTTTTTGGTAAAATCCTTAAAATTACTTTTTCAGTAATTTTCTTTGCAATAATTCCATGATCCGAAATCTTGTCGTGATGGAATCTACCTTCCCATCCTGATAGGTCAGTCTCACTAACTAAAAATGAAGTAAATGTAGAAGTGAAATACATAAAACAACCTATAAGAGGAAAAACATATGCATATATATAAATATGATGACTCACTAGCCACTGTATACAAGTCTATAGATTCTTTACAAGAAAACTTAAAGTCAATACAGGTTGTTTAATAAGTAAAGGCACTATGAAATAGAAACATAGGAGAAGTCTTTGGTAACTGATAAAGAGATTATTATCTATTTTCAAATCTTGAAATGCTCCCGGATCGATGAGAGAAAGAGAATCACTGAGTTTGGGGCTCAACACCTATACAAAAGTGCAGAAAAGTAAGGAGTGAGTATAGGACAACGTCACTCAACAACGTCCTAGGATGGTCTAACAAAAAAGAGAAAACGGAAGCCCCTAACACCCAACCATTCCTTTGATACTACATCCTGCAGCAATTTAAATATAGATATATGTAAGCCTAGTCAATAATAAAAAGCTAGAATATGCGAATCTGAATAAATACTCAATACCCTCAATCATGAAACATAGGTAACATGCTCAAATCATGACAATAAGTATCAGATTATTTCTCACGAAATCATTTAGAACGCATATACTCACAAGCAATCAACAACTAACAAATATTCCCAAGTCATCACTTAATATCAGATAATCTCGAGGAATCAGTCAAAACAGATAAACAGTTAATGCCATATATTAAGTGAAAGCAATGAATGATGCAAGTGGCTCAATGCATGCCCGTCTCATGTTCGCACTTACTGATATTTATTTATGTATGTCTCAGCTAGGACCCATGGGAGACTCGCGAGGTCTATGTACTACACATTCCACAACCTACTGAACAAGTCTCTAACGATCTAATCAATATCTCAGATAATACTTTGGTATTATCAAGGATAATATTTTCTACCTCAAAATAGCCTCAACGAGCATCACAATTTTTAATAGTATTAACAAATCATCATGGGAAAAGTCAATAAAAGTACATAATTAAGCAAAAATTTCTATATCAAGATATCACTTTTGATCATATAAGTCAAATCAAAATAACTTATATTTCAAACCAAGTATATGATTCGTAATTTCTTTAAGAACTTATATGGTCAAAACTTTGTCATTTTTAAGACCAACATATTTTATATTATCACCCCCAATTTACCTATTTCTCCTAAATTACAAAGATCAATCAATCCCACAAGTGTTAACACTTTATAAAAAGACCGAAGAAACCTTAACTTTTCTTACATTTGAAGAACAAAGTCACTCGAGAGATTTTCCTTTACGAATTGCCTTGAAACGTGAATAATATGGTTACCAACACAATGAAAATAAGGAAACACAATAATCAACACCTATAATTCAAGTATTCAAAAATTCATCTCTGTCCAATAGGGTCAAATCCGATTTTTTATAGCAAAAACATGTTACCCAACACTAGGAGAATCTAAATGCCAAGTTTATTAAGAACCCCAATCTGTTTCGTGCTTCAAAATCAAGATCTTATAATATTTGAGTTCATACTTGAAATCATCATTTTTGGATTTCAAAACCTATAAGTTTCATGTAATAATCATGTTTAAATTGTTAAAAGTTAATAAGAAATATTTTAGAACCGTTACCCAAATAGTTATCTTCGAATTTCTTGATCAAACTTTCCAAGATAGGGTTTTAGTGTCGTGGTTTGCATGAACTATGGTGACTTTTCGTGAAAATTATGTTTTATAGCAACATAATGAACCCAAATCTTTTCCTTGATCACAAAAGGACAGTCGCAATCACGGTCGTACGAAGAATTTACTTCATCACGAATGTGGTCAAGCATAACTCATCGACGGCCAAGTTCCCTTCCCCCTTGAGATTGTGTGTGAGGCATCGTGAACACAACTCATAGGAATCATATACATCACGATCATTGTAGAGGGACACGATCACAATGAAGCCACAATGGCTAACACCAATATCAAAGAAACAGTTCAAGAAAAATACTAGAGCTTTGTATGGACCCTTGGGATTCATTCGGAACCCCATGAAAACAAATCATATGAAACCATAATAATTTTGACATTCATGACTCAATGGAACCATTAAAATATGCGTATGAGGTCTCCTTGATCTAATGCCCTCTAAAGATCCATTTTTGACTAAATACCAAAATAACCAAAATGCCTTGGGGCTTATAAAAAATATAAGAGACCTTAGTCTAGGCTATAAATCACCTTCCAAATCCAACAGAGCCATCGAAATTCAGATTTGTGTACTATAACTTCGAATGTTGCCCAAAATCAACCACTTCTTTAAAAATTTAACTTTTCCCCATCAAACCACCCAAAATCACCATGAATAGGCTAAAATATAAAACAAAGGTCCTACTAGACCAAAACCTAATTCCGGAGCTGTTGGAGCTGACAAAATTTTATTTTGAGGTCTTGAACTTCAAATCACCTCTAGAGTTCCATATTTCTCTCTTTAAAATTTTAAAACTCAGAATTTCTAAAAACTTACTCTAATTTCATTCCATTTCCAAACCAACCATGGAAATCAAACTCATCTTAGGATAATGCAAGTACTGGAAGGGTTAAGTGGCCAAAGTGCATAGAACAAAAAGATGACCTCGAGAGTCATTACAACATCCACCACTAAAAACCTTGTTAGTCCTCAAACATAAGAAAGAAGAAGTACCTGAAGAGTCAACAAGTTGAGGGTACTGGTTGCACATATCAAAATTAATCTCCCAAGTAGCCTCATTGATTGACCGCTGCCTCTATTTTTCCTTCACTGAAGGTATCTCTTTTGCACGAAGCCTCTAAACATGTCTATTCAGAATGACAACTGGCTCCTCCTCAATGAAAAATATAGGTCCAAACTAACCGAATCCTACTGGATCATATGAGTATCATCGGTATATACCTCTAAAGTATAAAAAACATGAAATAATGGATGAACAACAGAAAAACCAGGTGGCAAAGCTAACTAGTAATCTACCTCTTACTTCCATTCCAAAATCTCAAAAGGATAAATAAAATAAGGGCTAGGCTTCCCTTTATTCCCTAATCACATCACACCCTTCATGGGTGACACCTTGAACTATAATCGATCACCCACCATGAACTCTAAAGGTCTAACCGTCCTATCAGCAGAATGTTTCTTCCTGCTCTGGGCTGTAAGCAGTCAAGTCTTAATTAGTATAACTCTCTCCATAGAGTCTTGAATAAATTTGTACCCCACATTCTCTCCTCAGAGGTCTCAAACCATCCAATTCTATATCTACATCTCTTATCATATAATACCTCAAAACAAGTCATCTAAATACTCGAATAATAACTATTGTTATAAGCAAACTCCACAAGCAGTAGGACTATTTCTTGTCACCTGAATAATGTGTGCAACATACATTGTATCATATAAATAATGTGCGCATATTGGCCATTGGTATGAGGATGAAAAGTTGTGCTAATATCTAGCTGCCATCTCACGCTGCATAGTACTCCAAAAGTGCAAAGTGGACTGAGTACCTCAATCAGATATAATGGATATCGGTACCCCATGAAATCGAACTATGTGACTAATATAAATATGAGACCACTCCTAAGCACTTTACTTAACCTTCACTAGAATAAAATGATGAGGACTTAGTCAATCCATCAGCAACCACCCAAATAGAGTCAAAACCACCTAAGATGATGGGCAACATCACATGCTAACAGCTCAAGCACCTAGCAACAAAGTCTGCAATGTCCTTTCTCATACCGCACCACTAGTAATGCTAACTCAGATCATGATACATGTTTCTTGCTCCTAGATAAATAGAAAATCTCTAGTTGTGGGCCTACTCTAATATCAATTTAACCAAGTCGCCGGACATAGGAACACAACTATGTTCCTTAATCCTTAACATACCCTTATAATCTAATATGGTTTCCTTGGACTTACCTCGCAACATCTTATCATGAATGGTCCGTAACCTAGCATCATCAGACTATATTGGATGAATATGTTCCATCAAAGAGGAACGAACCTCAAAATATGCAAGAAATCTACCATCCTTCGAAATATCCAACCTAACAAAACTGTTGGCTAGACTCTTAGGGTCTGTTCATTAACAGAAAATTATACCACTTTTCTAGAAAAGTATTCTAAGAAAATTAGAAATATAGAAAACATGTACAAAATCTATTTTTTTCCAAGAAAAATAGAAAACCTGATTTTCCAATTTTACATTAAATTTGGAAAACTATTAAAATTAGTTTTCTAGAATTTTCCTTTAAAATATACCAGCCAATTTTCTATA
>JBDJHY010232740.1:0-10992 GCA_039654485.1 Withania somnifera
TTATAAGGTGCATGGATACCTTTCCCTTGTGAGGCGCCTTTGGGCCTGCCTGTGTGGTGGGACCAGGGGAAAAAACCGTGAGCGGGGGCTAGTGGAGGGATTCCTATGGGATGCCACTTGGTAAAGCCTGAAAGCGGACAATACTTTGCAAGTGGTTCCTGGGGAGGGTCGTGACACAGACCGGGTCTACAAATTTTCTAATAGATTGCTGGATAGACTGCAAAAGTCAGTGGCATTATTGGTTATTAATGGGCAACCATTCTAGGCCCTAGTTGATCATGCTGGTACTTGTTAGATTGTTCATCGAGACTAGTGTGTGCATAGTGAAAAGGGGCAATGGCAATATGGAGTATATAGTGGGTCCCATTCTAGAGTCTTAGATAGTCTCATTACATATAGGGTTAGTCCAGAAGGATAGTACAGTCTTGATTATAGGTTTCTCCACCTCCTTTAGCTTAGTTTTCTCGCTTATCTGGATCTTCTCAATATGGTAGCCAGAAGGGTTCTCGAAGTGGTTCCCAATAGAGTAGGACATCAAGATCATGTTTTGAGTATGGAATTGTGGGTCACTATGCAAGATATTGTCCTTAAAAGGGCACTACTTTGCTTGCTCCTCATTCTGTACATCATTTGAACTTAGTGCCTCTGCCGGTTAGAGGTGTGCCATAGGGTGGTTATCGTGGAGGTAGCCATCATGTTAGGGGTAGTCGTCTTTGTAACGGTCATCATAGTGGTGATATACAAATATATGTTATTCCATCTAGGCTAGTGGTGGAAGCCTCAGATGCTGTTATTACCAGTTTGATTTTTGTGTGTGCTATACCTGGGTCAACCATGTTTTACCCCGAACCTACTCGTTCTTATGTGTGTATTTATTTTTTACCCAATTTGGGTTGGCTACTGAGATATTATCAGTATTTATGAGTGTTGCTATCCCTAAAGGGTATTCTTTAGTTGTGGATCAGGTGATCAGGTCATATATTATTTTTGTTAGTGGGCTGGATACTTGGGTATACTTGATGTTATTAGATATGGTAGAATTTAATATTATTCTAGGAATTGACTATTTTCCCCTCACCGTTCGTTTCTAGATTATTATTCCATGACCATTATGTTAGTTGTGGCTGGTTCATCCCAGTTGTGTAGTAGGGTTCTAATAGTTACGCACCAACAGGATTGATCGTTTGCTTTTAGGCTAGGATGTTGATAGAGAGATGATGTTAGGCTTTTTTTTGGCATACGTTCATGACATTTGGGCCAGAACTCTTACTCCTGAGTCTATTCTTGTAGTTTCTAAGTTCCTTGACGTATTTCTAATCGACCTGCTAGGCCTACCACTAAAGCGAGATATTGATTTTTACTTTTGATTTAGAGCCAAGCACTAAGAATATTTCTATTATTCCTTATTTCATGGCTCTTGCAGAGTTGAGAGAGATGAATTTTTAGCTCAAAGATTTGTTAGATAAGGGTTCTTTTCCTCTAGTATTTTTCCATGGGGTTCAACCAGTCTATTTGTTAAATACAAGGATGGTAATAAGTGGATGTGTATTGATTATCGGTAGTTAAACAAAGTTGTAGTGAAGAACAGATATCCTATGCAAATGATTGATGATTTTTTTGATCAGCTTCAGTGAGTGGCATTGTTCTATAAGATAGAATTAAGGTACAAGTATCACTAGTTGAGGATTCGTACAGAGGACATTCAAAAATAGCATTTAGGACTCGTTATGGTAATTATCAATTCCTTTTCATGTCTTTTAATTTGACTAATGCTCCGGCGGCATTTATGGACTTGTTATTAGGGTGCTTAAGACTTGGATTTTTTTGTGATCGTGTTTATTGAAGATATCTAGGTATTCGTGGAGTAAATCTGATCAAGAAAAGTATTTGAGGTTGATCCTTCAGATACTTTGAGTGCACATGCTTTATGAAAAGTTCTCAAAGTGTAAGTTTATCATAGAGTTCATTGCATTCTTGGGGAACATGGTGTCAAAGACTGGGATTAAAGTTGATTTGTCCAAGATTTAAGCAGTGCATGATTGACCAAGGCCGATCTCGGTTACTGATACTTAGAGTACTATTGGTTTAGCTGGTTACTATCGGCGTTTTGTCAATGAGTCTTCATCAATTGCATTGCCCTTTTCCTTGCAAGTATGCTTCTTTTTAGTTGTCTAAAGACCGTGAGTCGAGATTTTCAAGGCTCAAAGAATTGTCGACTTCAGCACCAGATTTGATCTCCCTAGTTGAGGGTCAGTGTTTCTTGGTGTATTATGATTATTCCAGTGTTGGTCTAGATTGTGTTCTAATGCAACAGTGTCACTCTAGAGCGATCGTGATGGCTTCCCAAAATTTCATCTTTACGATATCAGACTCATCACACAAAAGCAATGAGTAAAATTATCATGTAGTGCGATCGTGGTGCAGGGGGTGCGATGTTTGACTGGCAAATATATAACTTCCAGCCGCAGCCCCATTAGTTTTTACTCAACCTAAATTGCTCTTCTCCTCCATTCCTAAGAAAAACTACTTCCCAAACACAAATCTAAGGGAAAGGAAGTTATTATCAATATTCTTCATAGATTCGGTGAGTTTTCTTTCTCTTCTTCTTCTTTATTTCCCTAATTTTTCCTCCATAAATGGCTAAAAGTTGTGGTTGAAGTAATCATCGCATAACTTGATTTCTTTCATATAATTCTTCGTTATTAGTATATACATTTCACCAAGGACCATTAACTCGTCAAAATTCAAGCATTTTTATAATAAAGATTGAATCTTTAAACCCCTTTTGTTTCAATACTATTCGGGCTGATTTGAAGCTTTTTCCTTTCTCGTCTTATGCTCAATTTTAAAGCACGGATTCCTTGCGGCATTGGGAACTTTGTGGCGAATTTTGTTTGTGGTTTTTGCAAGTGGGCCTAGCAAGCCCGTTTTAGGCTCGATTTTGGGCCCAATTCGGAACTTAGTATTCATTGCACCGTTAGACTCGTATTAACTTATAGAATTCATTAGCGCAAGTTTCAAATCGTTTAGAGCACATTTGATATCAGTTGGAGTAAGATTTATGGATTTGTAAAGCTTCATTGTTGGACGACATGTAGGTTCCATGGGGCTATCTATGGGTTAATAGCTTTAATAATTGTACTAAATAACATCCTTGGGTTGGGTATATAGGGTGTATAGTACCCTTGTACCATTCCTTCATCCTTTCCATGTTGATAATAATGTGTTGGCACCAGAGTGATATCAGGCCCGAGACTTAGTAAATGATTATTTATACCTGTGCAGGGCATAGGTTGTGGATATTTCATGTTATATGTGTTTTATGTTTTGTTGATATGCTATGCATTCATGACACAGAGTGACCGAGCCTACGACTCTAATGAGAGTGCATTGGAGCTGGGTAGTATCACCTCTTGATTATGAGCCTTGGTGGCTACTGGATGATTTAATGACAGAATTTCATGGAAATATAAAGATCTAAATATAAATTTATTAATAATAATAACATAAGTAATTGTCTTGCACTGGTTTAGTCTCGACATGGTATCGAGCACCCGGTAATACTATTTTACCTGTGTCAATCCAAGCTTCACCTCCTGGCACCGGGACTTACACATATATTTATTTTTACTACTAAATGCTGGAACAGGAGACCAACTCTATTTGACAGTGAGTACAGTACTGGGACTTGATACCTTCTTCGTACGACAGTGAGTATAGCATTTTTACACACATAGTACTATCTTGCGTAGATTTGATTATTGATGACCATAGGCGTACTACAACACACAAACTTACATCGGCGTTGAACGTCTTGATTTTGCCGAGTACGATTGTTACTAATTTTGATATGATTGATATGAGGCATAGGGTGTCAGTGGATAATACTATTGTGGGGCACAAGGTACCGATCGTGGTTCTAAAAGTTGGATGTGAGGTTTTTGATGACCATATGTTTGTTACTTTTCTGCACTTGTTTTCTTTAGTGTACCCCTGGTAGTATGGGATGCCTAAGGGTGAGCATGTTTTATGTGTACACTGCACTTCTTATAGGGGACTTGTCAACATTTATGTGCTTTACAATATTATTCATGTTACTGCTTATCTGTTATTATTTTATACTTGATGTTGTTTGTTGTTTTGGAATTAGTACTTGTTACTTGTGTCCATTCAGTTATTCTTCCACTTGAGGTTATCGATATACCGACCATGCTCTGTTTCTTATCTTTCTTGATTCCTATTATTTATTGAGTTATAATTCACATACTGTTGTGAGGATGCCGGGTACGTTCTCTTCTATTACCTGCGATCCTGTTATGTGATTAGCTAGTGCTATCTTTTTATGTGACTTTTGTTCAGACTTGAATTGCTAGTCTTCCTACATTGGACTATTTATTTTTGTTACTCTCATTCTTGTACTTTGTTATTTACTGCACTTATTACTGTTATGCACTCAGTGGGCCCTCAAAGCCTACTGAGTACGGGTTACTTCGACGCCTTGTACTCATACTACACTTGTACTTGTGCAGATCCGAGTACAGGTTTCCATTTGTGATACCCAGATCGCTATTCGTTCGGATTCTTCCAGATCAGAGATTCAGGGTGAGCTTGATATCCATCTTGATCATTCTTCTCTTTAGATATATATTTTATTTATCTCCATTGTATTTTAGAGATGTTCTTGATACTGTATTTCCTTCAGTATTATGATTCTACTTAGTGGTTCTTATGACACTGATAACGGATTTTGGGGAGTCATCCTTTGTTGTTTAATTTCACAAACCTTACTTTCTTTCATATAACTTGTGTCAGTGTACAGAACCAATGACTATTAGAGTCCTGCGGATCAGCGCGGAGACGTCTATGGCTTATGTCCGGGAGGCTATAGTGACATTTAGGATTTTAATTCCTTCTTTTGAATCTTTTGTCATGCCTGTATCCTTGGAAGTTTCTTGAAATTCTCATTCATGGTTCTCACTCTTTCGCAGATGCCACAAATGTGTTCTACTGTGGCTAACCGGACAACATAAGCACTAGTCAAAGTGCCTATTCCATCCAGTACTACAGAAGTTCCGTCAGTGCCTACAATATCTATTACGGTACCAGTTGTAGCACAGGCAGCAGCTTCTATTCCCACACTTGCTATAGCATAGTCCCCAGATATTTGTAGTGTATTATAGCAGTTACTGAGTGCCTTGGGACTCCCTCCGAAAGATAGGACACTGCCAGCAGTCCCGGCAGCACAGCCTACATTACAGACAACACCTCCAGTTGTACCGATAGTTACTTCTAGCCCCACTTAGGTTCTACTAGTGCCTATTAATTATCCTGTTGTGGAGCAGACTTCAGCCATGACTGACTCAAAACAGAAGATCCTTAATCTCTTCCTGAGATTGGATCCTTCCAGATTTAATAGAGCACTGGGGGAGGATGCGCATGAGTTTATGCTAGAGTGCGAGGAGAGGTTCACCAACATAGGAGTGTTTAAGACCCATGGAGTAGCCTTCAAAACTTAATAGATGCTTGGTACGGCTAAGCAGTAGTGGCGGGCATTCTTGGTATGCAGACCCGTAGGTTCACTAAAGCTGACTTGGGCTGAGTTTTATGAGGTATTAGTGAGGAAGTTCATTTCCCAGATTGAGAGAGAGCGCCTGAGCGAGGACTTCCAAAGATTATAATAGGGGGTTATGTCTTTGGTCGAGTATGAGGCCAATTTCCACTAGTAATTAGTATACGGGGTAGAGTTCATGCCTATAGAGCCGGAGAGAGTCTGCAAATTTTCTCGTGGGTTGAGAGATAGGCTCCGCGAGGTGGTCGCCTTATTGGTTTCTAACGTCTGTCCATTCTAGTCCGTAGTTGATCATGCCAGCTCTATGGAAGCCCTGTATCATGAGTCACGTCTGCACAACGAGAAGGGGAAACAACAACGGGAAGCTTATAGTGGGTCCCATTCAGAGGGACCGGGATCAGTTTTATCATCCATAGGGCCAGCCTATCAGACTGATGCAGGCATCAATACAGGCATCATCTCCAGCTACTGCCCAGTCTTATAAGGGGCTAGCTCTTCACAACAGAATGTACATGCGAGATCTGGTAGAGGAGCCCAACAGAGCAGACCATCTAGGCCATGTTTTTAATGTGGCCTTGTAGGCCATTATGCCATAGACTGACCTCATAAGGGGGTTGTTCAGCCTTCTCCAGTACCTGCAAAGCCAGTGAGAGCAGTGCCTCTGCTAACTAGAGGAGGGGTACATATTGGTTAGAGAGGTGGCAGCCAGTGTGGTAGGGTCGATGGTCGTGGTGGTGGAGACATGGAGGTGATCGCCAACTTTATACTATTCCTACTCGACCTAAGGCCAAGAAATCTGATGTGTTTATTACAAGTGTGATTTCTGTGTGTGCTATTCCTGCGTCAGCTTTATTTGACCCTGGATTTACATATTCATATATATCATCTTATTTTGCAACCAGCTTGGGGTTGCCCAGCGATTTGATATCTGTGTCTATGCGAGTTGCTACCCAAGTAGGGGATTCTTTAGTAGTGGATCGGGTGATCCGATCCTATTTGATTTCTATTGGCGAGATAGACACGTAGGCTAATTTGATATTGCTAAATATGGTGGATTTTGATATCATACTGGGTATGGCTTGGTTATCTCCACATCTGGCAGTTTTAGATTGTTATGACAAGACTGTTACATTAGCATTGCTATGGTTATCTCCATTGGTGTGGCAAGGTTCTATCAGTCATGCACCGACAGGCTTTATTTCATGCCTTCAGGCTAGGAGATTAGTAGGGAGGGGGGTGTCTAGCGTATGTAGCTTATGTTCGTGATGTGGTGGTTGATTCCCCTACTTCTGAGTTAGTTCCTATTATATTTGAGTTCCTTGATGTATTTCTAACCAACTTACCAGGCCTACCACTAGAGTGTGATATTGATTTTGTAATTGATTTAGAGTCGAGAACTAAGCCTATTTCTATTGTTCCTTATTGTATAGCTCCTGCTTAGTTAAGAAAGCTGAAGGTTCAGCTTTAGGATATATTTGATAAAGGTTTTATTCATTCCAGTGTGTTACCTTGGAGTGCACCAGTTTTATTTATGAAGACGAAAGAGGGTAGAATAAGAATGTGCATTGACTAACAGTAGTTGAATAAAGTTACGATGAGAAAAAAATATCCTACGCTGAGGATTGATGACTTATTTGACCAGCTTCAGGGGGCATAAGTGTTCTCTAAAATTGATTTGAGGTCTGGGTATCATCAGTTGCGTATTCGCACGGAGGATATTCCTAAGACAGGCTTCAAGACCCGTTATGGTCACTATGAGTTTTCGGTTATGTCCTTTCAGTTGACTAATGCCCCAACAACATTTATGGATTTGATGCATAGGGCGCTTAAGCCCTACATGGACTCGTTCATGATTGTGTTCATCGATGACATACTGGTGTATTCACAGAGTAAGTCTGATCATGAGCAGTATTTGAAATTGATTCTCTAGACACTAAGAGAACATAAGTTGTTTGCTAAGTTCTCAAACTGTGTGTTTTGGTTAGAGTCCGTTGGATTTTTGGGACATGTAGTATCCAGGGATAGGATTAAAGTTGATCTAGCAAAGATCTAGGCTATACGTTATTGGCCAAGACCGACTACTATTTTTGAGATTCACAATTTTGTGGGTTTGGCCGGATACTATCGGTGTTTTGTCGAGGGTTCTCTTTGATTGCAGCACCTTTGACTAAGTTGACAAGGAAGGATGTTGCTTGTCAATGGTCTGAGGATTATTAGTTGAGCTTCGCTAAGATAAAAAACTTATTGACTTCAGTGCCAGTTTTGACCTTGCTAATAGAGGGTTAGGGATTCTCCATATATTTTGATGCATCTGGTGTTAGTTTGGGATGTGTTTGATGCAGTAGGGTCGATTTATTCGATATGCTTCGAGGCAGTTGAAGGGGCTTGAGCGCAACTAGCTATCTCATGATTTAGAATTGGCAGTGGTAATAT
Source organism: Withania somnifera (assembly GCA_039654485.1). Lineage (NCBI taxonomy): Eukaryota > Viridiplantae > Streptophyta > Magnoliopsida > Solanales > Solanaceae > Withania > Withania somnifera. The sequence goes on from JBDJHY010232740.1 coordinate 8,003, forward strand.
TTGTGCTTAAGATTTGGAGGCATTATCTGTATAGGGTTTAGTGTGAGATCTTTACTGACCATCGCAGTCTTCAGTATATTATGAATTAGAAGGAGTTGAATTCCAGACAGCAAAGATGGATCGAGCTACTGAAGGACTATGATATCTCTATTATATATCATCCAGGCAAGGCAAACATAGTGGCGAATGCCTTGAGTTGGAAAGCGGTCAGTATGGGTAGCCTAGTAGCTGTGTCGATCTCTGAAAGGCCATTGGCAGTAGAGGTCCAGTCATTGGCTAACCAGTTGGTTAGTCTTGATCTTTCAGACCCGAGGCATATATTGGCATATGCTTAGGCCAAGTCTTCATTGTTAGACCAAATTTGAGAGTTCCAGTTTGAAGATGAGAGTTTAGTTGATCTTCGTGAGCAGGCTTTAGCAGGAGAAGCCGACTGAGCATCTGTTGACTCTAATGGTCCTTTTTGATATGATGGTTCTATTTGTGTACCTCAGGTATGTGATTTGAGGTAGTTGATCTTGCGAGAGGCTTATAGTTCCAGGTACTCTATTCATCCTAATGCAGCTAAGATATATTGTGACCTAAGACAGTTGTATTGGTGGAATAGAAAGAAGAAAGATATTGTTTAGCATGTTTCTAAGTGTTTAAACTATCAACAGGTTAAGTATGAGCATCGCAGATCGGGTGGTTTGATGCAAAGACTTCCTATTCCAACTTGGAAATGGGAGCGGGTGACTATGGACTTTGTTTCTGGGTTACTGCATACTCGCAGAGGTTTTGATACGCTTTGGGTCATTGTTGATAGATTTACTAAGTCAGCGCACTTCAGACCTACCTATTCCTCCTATAATGCTGAGCGTTTGGCTCAAAATATGTTTTCCACTCAAAAAACATATAAAGTTTGTCAAATTTGGACTCCGTTTCAACCCCGAGACCCCATTTAATTTTCTAAAAAATCTGCAGCCAAAGTGTCTATCACGATAGGATGCATGATGTGCTACTTATCGTAAAGACTCATTTTTTCACCTGGAAGTCCATCACGATAAGATACACAATGTGCTACTTACTCACTGTTTTACCTAGAAGTCCATCACGATAAGGAGCACGACTTGATTCATTAATTCTGTTTGGAAAATCAGTATTTCACTCTTTTTGACCCCCAAATTCTTTGGAGCTCAAAACTCTGCCCAAACTTGATTCAAAGGATAAGGAAGAGATTATCAATCTTCTTCATTGTGTATACACCTAATTGGTACATTTCTTCTTCCTTCTTCCTTTCCTTCTTCTTCTTCCTTAGTTTCTAATTTCTTTCTCCATTTTTGGCTATGAACTAGGGTTGAAGAAATCATTCTGTAACTTGATTTCTTTTGTTTATTTCTTCGTTCTTAGTATGTATGTTTCTCCTACAGTCACTATCTCATCCGTATTCTAGCGTGGTTAGTGTTTATATCGAATCTTCAAACTCCATTTACCCAATTCTTTGTGGGTTGATTCGCAACTCTTTCATTGCTCTCCTTGAGCTCAAATTTGGGGTATGTGTTCTTGGTAGCATTGGGAACGTCGTGGTGAATTTTTTTCAATTTTGGTAAACGGGCCCCGTAAGCCCATTTTATGCCCAATTTTGGACCCAGTCCAGAATTCATTTTAAATTGCATCGTTAGACTCGTGTTGACATGTGGAATTCATTGGCGCTAGTTTCAGATTGTTTGGAGTTCGTTTAGCATTAGGTGGGACAATATTTGTGGTTTTTGCAAAGCTTTGTTGTCGGACGACAAGTAGGCTTCTTTAGTTGTTTCTGGGTTTATAACTTTAATAATTATACTGAATAGCATCCTTGGGTTGGGTATCTTGGCCATATAGTATCCTTGTACCATTCTTTTGTTCGTTCGATATTGTTATTGATATGTTGTCCCCGATTGATATGGGACCCGAGGTTTAGTGCTTGATTTTATATACTGGTGCAGGGCATAGGATATGATTTTATCATGATTACATGTTTATAATGACATACTTATTTTCTATTGATATGTTGTGCATTCATGGCACGAAAGACCGAGCCTAAGGCTCCGATGAGAGTATATTGGGGTTGGGCAGGTATCCCCAATTTATTTAAGCCTCTGAGGCTAAAGAATGTTTTGGATAATATGCTTTTTCGTAATATACTTAATGATAATATAAGTAATTAGCCTTTTTACTGGTTTTTGACTTGGCATGAAGTCAAACACCCGGTCACATTATATTTTACTTGATTTAGTCCAAGCTTCACCTCCTGGCACCGGGTTGTCTAAATAATTATGTAATTGTTTTACTACTTAATACTGGCACTTGAGTCCTACCCAGAATCGACAGTAAGTACAGTGCTAGGACTTTAGTCCACCTCCGTGCGGCAGTAAGTACAACTTTTGGCACTTGTGGCACTAGTGTTTATGGATACATGGTGATACCCTATTCGTTGATTATGATCAGTTGTTATATGTGTCACATCAAATTGCTATCGGCATTACATGCCTTGATCATAATCTTGATATGATATATGATGATATTCCGGCTTGTAGCCTTGGTTGTCGAGCTGTGCTTGACGTTATGATAGATATATAATATGGACATTGGATGCCATACTTTCGAGACCCTTGGTGCTCAGTGATTTGGGATGTGAGGATATGATGATGTTAGATTGTACTTGGTGATGCACCCTCATGGACCTGCCTCTGGGCTGACATGCGACATGGAGGAGGGGTGATGTAGATATTGGGAGGGTAACATACACCGAGAACTTTAGGTTAGCCGTCCATGGGTTCTGCCTGCTGGGTCTATAGGTACCGGAGGAGATGCGTACGCAGGATGGTTACTTCATGCATGTGTTACTTTCCACACTTATTTGTCTTTAGTGTACCCTGGCTGAGATGTAAGGCCTATGGTGAGCATGACTTGTAGTGTACGCTGCATTTCTTTCTGGGGGACTTGTCAGCGTTTTGATTGTATATTTCATATTA
>JBDJHY010232749.1:0-10992 GCA_039654485.1 Withania somnifera
TATGGTAAGCTTTCAGGGAAAATAATGTACATTATGAATTCCATTTATATATGTTCAGCAGTACAATGTTTCTTAATTTGATTTCCTTCTTTATAATCTGCTCAAAATATTTGAATCATGTATTGTTCTTAAATTCATGACATACATTACGAAATAAAGATTTATATTATATTATCCCTTTAAATATATACGGTACTCCAAATATGCAATGTTATATATTGTTCTTTTTAACTTTTTACAGATTCTGCTACTATCAAAAGGAGTGTTTCAGGAAAACGGAAAGCAAAACAATCTTTGATGGATATAACCAATAGAAAAAATTCCTATCCATAAAGAGTTAGGGCCACGTTTCATCATCTCGGGTTCAGTCACGAATACCATAATCTAATACAGGATAGATAGTAGATATATGATATTGACTTCAACTGTGCAGACAATACCATATCTAAATGGGCTACCATCATTGCAAGGTTATTCTTTTTATTAACTATTTCTATATATCATGATTCATTACTAAATACTGACTTCATTTTCAGATGATATAATATTAGATCTTTTGTTTGTGTTTGATAGCTCAAAAAAAATCTATCCAAATTACATGTTCTCATAAAGTGAAAATTTTAACCTCGAGCATTATAAAATATGTAACTAAAACATTATGATGGCAAAGAATATATATAACTGTTTCAAAAGTACTTTTTTGACAAATTCTAATTGGAAGTATATTTTTTATACTGCCTGGAAGTGGAGAGCAATATTATCTCAGAATGTTGTTAACTATCATTAAAGGTCCAAAACTGCTATAAAATCTTCGCCCAGTAAACAATCATGTCCGCATGTTGCACATTAGGTTTATTAAATGATTGACAAAGAATATATGGACGCCATAAAGAGGCAACTAACAGGGACATGTCATCTTATCTTAGGCAGTTATTTGATATGCTATTATTATCAAATTCAATACCACAACTAGAATTTATTTGGAAAGCTACATGAATTTTATTAGCAGATGATATCTGGACAACCAGGTACACAAATCAACCTTTAATTACATAACTAATATTTTATAATTAAAAAAAAATAATAATTTTATATTATCAGTGTGTATAATTCTCTCAACGTATCTTTAGAAAATTCAAATTCTCAAATAATCCATTCATGGTCAGGATTATACATTTCATGAAGGGAACAATTATTGGCACAATCCAATCTTTGCATTAATGGTACAGGCTTGAAAAATGAAAATCAACCAACCTTGACATACAATAGAATATCACTATGATTGAGAGTTAACAACAGAAAAAGATGACTATTTAGCAAATATCGTACTAACTGACCGGAGAAGTATGTTGGAGTCCTATTGTTGTTGGTAGATCACAACAGGGTTGATAACCTGTCCAAAAATCTTCAATTCACTGGATGTTTAAGATCTGTAGTTGGCAAAGAAAATTTTTAAGAGAACCGAAGCGAATGTCACACGATGTGTTTTAGATATGAAACAAAAAGGTTAATATTTTAAAAGAGGACACTAACTGGCTGAGATGTCTGTTGGAGACCTGTTTGAGTTGGTAAATCAAATCAATATTTATAATCTGTCCAGTAATTATCTTTTGGCTAAATTTACGAGCCACGTAGTCTACAAGGAAAATTTAAGGAGATGTGGGACAAATTGAACATATTAAGCTAATAAATAATCCAGTAAATTCTTTCTAGAGGAAGTAAAATTGACATAGTTGACTTTGCATTAATGGTGCATATTTGAAAATTGAAAATACTCCAATCTAGACATACAATAAAATATCATCACAACAGAAAAAAATGACCATTTAATAAATAGGATACTAACTAGATGAGATATCTATTAGATACCTATTGGTATTGGTGTTGGACACCTAACTTGCTGAGATGTATGTTGTGTACCTTTGTAAATAAAAACAGTGACTATAACCTATCCAATAATCTTATTCTGGCTACTCTTATGAGGTTCATAGTCAACAAGGAAAATTCCAGGGACATCTGAAACAAATTGAACATGATAAGTTTTTACATTTGAAAAAAAAATGTAAATAGTAAGAATAAAAAATGATCTAGTAAATCTTCCCAGAGGTTACAAACATTGCTACATTCTAATTTTTGCATGGTGCAAACTTGAAAATAGCTACATCAGTAAATTCTCTACATGTTACAAATATGTTGATGTTACAAGTACCTTTCATAAATATAGTCTTATCTACATGTTAAAAACATTACTAGTGACAAATACAATTTTTTTCATTCAAGGGGTAGAGCTAACAAATGATGAATTGAAGAATTGTTGTCTGCAAAAGTTGAAAAACATATTAAAAGGTAGTAAAAAAATCTGTCAGGATTTTCCAACAATGCTAGCACAGGCTTATAACGCAGAAAAACTTGACAATACCAATAGATTCATCCTTGATGAATTGTGTTATAATAGAAGCTCTATGTCTGAGGAACATGATAAACTTTTGGTTAAATTAACAATGGAGGAAAATTCAGTTTATGACATGAATTATAACAGCAGCGCATCAAAACATAGGTGGATTCTTCTTCTTATATGATTATGGAGGAACTGGGAAGACCTTTATTTGGAGGACTTTGTCTTCAGCCATAAGATCTAATGGTAATATTGTCTTAATAGTTGTGTCTAGCGGGATTGCATCTCTTGTATTACCCGGGGGTCGAATAGCTCATTCGAGATTTGCAGTCCCACTCAAAGTAACTAAAGATTCAACATGTAATACAAAATAGGACAATCCTCTTTCAAGTTTGATTGGGAAGACAAAGTTAATTATTTAGGATGAGGCATACATGATCCATAGATATTTCTTTGAAGCTCTTGACAAAACCCTAAGAGACGTTCTTAGCTTTCAAGATGCATCTAATCTGGATCGACCTTTGGGAGATAAAAAGGTTGGTGGTGATTTCGAATAAATTCTACCTGTCATTCCAAAAAGGTAACAGACAAGATATTGTCAATGCTACCCTCAATTCTTAATATTTGTGAGTTGACTGTCAATTATTAAAGCTAACAAAAAATAAGATCAGAAGGTAATCAGGTGGAATCACATCTGGATGATCTAAGAGAATTTGTTGATTGGATTTTGGCGATTGGTGATGGTTTGATTGGTAATCCAGTTTATGAAATTGAAAAAGTTTACATTCAGTGATGATTTTCTTATTAATAATTGTGACGATCCACAATTTCTACAATTGTGGAAAACATATCCAGACTTTTTTTGCATTGTAGTGATACAACATACCTACAAAAAGGAGGAATTCTTGCTCCCACTCTTTACATGGTTGAATCGAACAAAGATCACATGGTCTAAATCAATCAAAGTGAAGGAAAGACATTTTTCAGTTATGATACAATCAGTATGTCTGAAGACACATTAGCAGGTTTGGAACAAGTGCATACATCTAAAATCCTAAACACTATAAAGTGCTCTTGAGTATCAAATCATACCATCACTTTGAGGTTGGTATACCATGATTTTCTTACGAAATATAGATCATTCTTCAGGTCTATGTAATGGAACAAGATTAATCATCACTAGATTTGAAAATATAACTATTAAAGCAAAAGTTTTATCGGGTAATATGGATGGACAGAAAGTGTCATACCAAGTATCTCTCTAATTCCATCTGATGTAAGAATACCTTTTAAGTTTAGCCAAGACAATTTTCAATAGTTATATCATTTGCAATGACAATAAATAAAAGTCAAGGACAATCTTTACCTCATGTTGGGTTATATTTGAAGAAACCAGTATTCCCACATGGTCAACTTCATGTTGCTCTATCACGGTTGACAAGAAGATAGGGATTAAAGATTTTGATTTATAATGAAAAGGGTGAAATTTCAAATAAAGCAACAAATACAGTTTACAAAAAAGTTTATCATAATTTAATTGATAAACGAAAGCAATTTTGATCTGAAATTTCACATTTCATGGGCTATTGATGCTCTTGTTTGTGCTACTACATCTTGGGGAATTTTCCAAAATAATGGTATATTGGAGGTATATATATTTTCTTTTTCTTTTTTACCAATTTTTTATTTTCAATCTACTCATTGTGCTTTTCTAAGAAAGTATCTGGTCTATGAACATTAAAATGTATTGAGTAAGTCCTTCTTTATCCTTTCTTATGTCTAACGAATTTTGTGGCCAGTAACTAACAAAAAATTAATAATGGAGATGAAACGCTCCTCAAAATTATTTTTATATTTTCGTGGCTCTCTTGTATTTAGAGCATCCTTGTAGCCGTCCCAAGTCAATTATGGCTTGCTGGCATCGATAGATTGGATCTCTAATGATTTTACGGGCTAATTTCTTTCATAATTATGATTTTTGGGGCCTTACTCGGCTTATATGATCTCTAATTGTCTTTTAGTCTATTTTGTTGAGTGCAGAATATCGTTTACATAAATATTTCATTTATGGAGTGCTATAATTGGACTACGTTCCCATTCTGTGTGCATTTTTGAAAAAAAATTCAAAATCTGTAAGGATTGGACCCCGGGGGATCGATTTATCGATCAAAGCTGTGCTGATTGGGTATAAAATGCCTTTCCAGCCTTTTTTCTTCAATTTTTGGCAAAATTCGCATTTTCCCTATGATTCTTACATAAATTAAGTATTTTTTAAGAGATTTAACTAGATTCTACTCCTTAAAAATGTGTTACAGTAGTTCTACGATCATTTCTACCGGATAATTCTTCGTTTCTTTATTTTACAAACTTCTCTGGCTTATATCTTTCGATTCTATCGTTAAGTTTATCTTTATTTTGTACCGTACCACGTACGAGTATGCTCTACAAGTGGGTATAAATATTTTTATTTTTCTGAGTTGTTAAGGTTTACGGACTCAATTTTAGCTAATATTTTAACCCCGCTATTTATGTAGCAATATGGGTCTTGTTTTACTCATATTAACACGTGGGTTATGTTTTTGATAACATTATGTGATTTTGAGCTTCATATGTGATTCTGGATATTTACGGCATACTGCTCGAGGATATCACCAAAATTCAGGTAGGCTATGGTCTAATTTCTTCAAATTGGATATTAGTATAGTATATGTATGGTAAAGTGCCAGTTCATAGATGAGATGATTATTCGAACCTCGATATACTTATTTATCTATCCTATGGCCTATTTTGCTGGTTTGTAGCTTTACTACTTACCCTGGAGACGTATTGCCATACCCATGTATTTCACGCTGACTCTTGATTATAGTGTGACTGAGGGAGGAGTCAAATCTTTAATGCGTATTTTCATACTCAGACTATGGACCGTAGTGAGGTTGAAAAGGGGATTAAACTAGTGATTAGATCTTAACAGCTATCCCCTGATGTAGGTTGATAACTTTAGAGCCGAACTAGGTAGGTTGATTATTTGTATTTTGTTTGAAATGTTTTGTATGTAATTAGGGCATGGGCGGTCTCTATGCCACAATTAGCGAGGTACGGATATGCTGGATACTCTCCTGCCTTACGCAGTGACCTCGTACTTAGACGGTCATAGTTATGCAGATAATGACTTCCTTTCGAGATGGGGTTGTACCTAGAAGGAGACGGCTATGTCGGGTAGGTAGCAGCCTGATCTGGTGATATTTTGTCCCTGATCTGGTATGAGCCGGGGTATAGGGTGTTTGGCTGAGTTACGATAGATCTATAATTCTTCATGTTGCGTGTGTACTTGGGTCAATGGGCATTTGTGGCACCTTTGGTGCGGTTAGCCCGAGTTTGGGATCATGGTGAGGCTAGGAGAGACTATGTTCGTGTTGGATCTTGGCTTCTATATGATGTTTCAGACAAGGTGTTGATGGGAAATGGCTTCCATGTGCTTATGTTATTAGTGTCTTCGCCTATAGGTGGTATGATATTATTTTACCCCACCATTTGAGACAATACCCTTGTGAGTTTCATGATCTGGGATACTATTTATGTGAAGACAGTGGGAACCTTGTTATAATGTGAGTTGTTCCTGTACGACAATACTTAGGTTCCATCGAGATATGATATACGGATTGAGCCTAGTGTTGACACTTTTTCCTTGATGACTATACTAATGGTGGGTTGGTTACGAGGTTTTTCGTGAGGATTCAAGTCCCTCAATCGACCATAATGATACAGATCGTTATGCTAATAAATATTTATGCTTTTTATAGCCCTCTTGACTTTGGGTTATCCCAAAGAGGGAATGTATCAAATCTTCATTCTTTATATGGTTGACTACTTTTCTTATCGTCTTTATTGTTAAATCAGTAGCTACATTACTGATGATAGTTGTACTCTATCAGGTCTTATTTACACTGGCTATGATTGGACTACAGGTATATGCTATATGTGAGCACGCATTGCTTATGACCCTAGTCAGTGTCCATGTGACCTACCCTATTAGTGGATCCTCTTCCCCTGTTAGTCGATACTGCATACATGGATGACTCTTACCCTGAATTTGCACTCATTAGTTGCTAGTGTAGTTGCCCTTCGGGGTGGCTTATTTTTTCACAACTACTCTACTTACTTTGATTTATCTTTACCTTATTGATGCTCACTAATGCCCGATCGACCTATGATGCCTATCGGGTACCCGTTGTTTTGGTACTCATGTTATACTTCCACATATTTTCCTGGTGTAGGTATTAGTACGAGTTATTCTGAAGGACGTGATCAAGCGGAGTAGCAGGTATTTTCAAAAGATTCGATGAGCATTTGGGCTTGTTACTGGTCGGTTGTCCTTTCAGAGCTGGATCTATCCTAGTCGGGTCTTGGATAGCCATTTTTGTATTTGCCCACTAGGGATTGTATTTTGTATTCATGTATATAGATGTTCTACAGCCATGACACCATGTTTTTCGAGTTATTTTATGCTTTGTTTTAGATATCTGGATTTCTTTTATGTTGTCCTTTTCTTTCTCTTTTTGATTTCTTGTTACTGGCCCACCGCTATTTTCTCTGGCCCAGTATTAGGCTTGTCTATAGAAGAAAAATGTAGGCGCCGTCACAACTCGATTTTCGGATCGTAACAGGAGATAAGACTGAATCACCTCGCCACAAAAAAAATGCATCTATAATTATAGTAAAAGTTATAAAATAACTTTAGTTATACTTGAGCCATACAAATAGGATACCAAAATTGTGTAGTCTTCTTCATTTAAAGTTCTTTCATTTAAAGTTCTTTCATTACCTAACTCGTCATTTTTCTCAAGCAAACATACTCTTTTGATATTTAAATCTTTTTTCAACTTTCAACAATCATTATGCTCTGTTTTTCACTTTTAATTGAAAGTTGTATTATAAATACTATTTTTTGAATATTCAAACAAGGATGTCAAGTTGTAATGCCGACAAGATATTCTAGAGATACTTTCATTTTTGGAGTATGTCCATAGTAAACTTTATGTTTGAGCTACATGTTCTTATTCAAAAAAATTCCTCGAAAGATAAGCTAGGTATTCTTTTTCATGCTGTATTCATGTTTTATGTGATCTTCTTGCCGGTTATGAGTGTTATTTTGTTGATATTTTAGTGTTAATCTTTCAGTAGGGCGTGCATTTTGACATATAGTAGATGAGTCTGGGGTGGACTGAAAATCTAGCCGATGTGTTGCCGTTTATTTGTTCTCTCATCGCAGTGTGAAACTTAGCAATAATGGGGATGATTAAAGTTATTGATAATAGTAGGAGCTGGATATAGCCTAAGGTTAGATTGTAATGTAAATTAGTGATGAGTAAAATAGCCCACTTGATCTTTCTCTTTGTACAAGCAGTTTAGACATTTTACTTTCTAAATATTTTAGAAAATGAATTCAGATTATTAATTTGATGTTTTCTACGTTTCTGCAATTTCATGTGCTAATATGTTTTTTATTTTCAACTATTGATAACAGATATTACTCCCAATTTATCAAAAATATAATCTAATTAGGCTTGGATATGACTCAAGTTCCTCAATCTTCTCCTTACGTCTTTCCACATTATTAATTTTTTCTAGCATCACTTGCAGCAGAAAAGAGAAAATGTACATATTCAAAAAATAGATATCGAGATGTTTGTCTGATATTCGAATTGTGCCTTATTGAGTTAAAATTTATGAATTAATAAGCAAATACTCTAAGTTCATAACTTTTACAAATCAAACACAAGTTATTACTTAAATAAGCAAATAGTCGAAATTATATTTTGCCAATCAAACCCACTGAAAAAAATAGATTTGACAGATTTATTTTGGATAAGCCTGTAATACGGGTCGGGCCGGTCCTGTCCGGACCAACTGGTCCTTGGACCGGCTGGGTTCCGATTCGAGCCGGATTAAAATGGAACGGTCCAATCCGATCCAAGATACTTGATCCGGATCGGCTCAATTCATGTGAACAGTGTCTGGTTCGACTCGTTGTAAATAGTGATTTTGTTTTACAAAAGATAAAATTAAATGCGTTTAATTAATACAAATATATATATTTATATAACTTAAATTTAAAACTAATACGAATATACAAGAGTTATTAATAATATTTACATATAAAAATGAAAACTAACGAGTAATGATATATACTAAATATACTAAGTTACTAACGATATATATGAAATATACTAGAGGTATTTACTATAATATAAATATATTTATATATAATATATAAAATACTAATAAGTAACGATATAATAAAAGTATATACTATATTTTAACAATATATATTATATATTAAAGATATATTAAATATATTAACAACATATACTATATATAGTTATATACTATATATTAAAGACATATAACAATATATACTATATACTAACGATATCTACATATATATTATAAATTAAAGATATATTAAACATATTTACACTATACTACATATATATAGTTAAATACTATATATTAAAGACATATTAACAATATATACTAACGATATCGACACATATATACTATATATTAAAGATATATTAGACATATTAACAATATACTACATATATATACTATACACTAAAGATATATTAGACATATTAAAAATGAATTATCATGAAACGAATTATGATTTGGGCATCGAATTGGAAAAAATGTTATTTGGATAGGCTAGAAGTTCTTTTTTTTTTGAAAAATTGGCTCGGCCAAACCGCCTTACATCATTTGGGTCGGCTAGATCTCGAACAAATATGTGAAATAAAAAAAATTAACTAAAACAGACATCCGAACGCAAAGTTATGACCATTCAAAGTTTCACCAATTTACAATTAGTTTTTTCCCCTTAACTTAAATATATATTATATACTAACGATATATACTAAACATGCTAACAATATTTACTATATACTAATGACATATACTAAATATGCTAAAGATATATATACTACATATATACAAATATGTACTATACATACATGATATATATACTACATATTAATATATATAATAAATATGCTAAAGACATATACTATATATACAAGATATATATAGTGTTATTAAACTCGGACCGGACCGGCCGGTCCTACCGGTTCGCCCGGGAACCGAACACCAGCCCGGTCTAGTCCGCTGAAAAACAATTTTTGAGATTTTTGGTATAAAAAGTAATCTTTTTCAGCTCTACCTTTTTTTTCCTCCAATCGCGACTCATGCCTGCTATTCCACATTTATGTTGAATGATATTTTGTGGCCATTGAATATTATGTGGTAAAATTAATGTTGAATGATATTTTATGGTCTAGAAAAAATATACATATAAGTAAATTTATGCATTATTAAAGCCGATTCGAAGGGGTTTTTACGTTCGAATCAACCGGTCAGATCCATTGACCCCCAACCCTGAGCTCGTCAGAGTCGCTGGCCGAGCCGAGTTTAATAACACCGGATATATATACCACATATTAAGATATATACTAAATATATATATACTATATATACAAGATATATATGCTAAATATTAAATAAATATTAATTTTTTAATCCAGGCTGATTTCCTGGTACAGCCCAGACCGTCTGACAGGTTAGGGAGTACTCCTCGTGTTTCAATTTGTTTGCTAACTTGTTTAGTCCATTTAAAAATTATAATTTCTTAATTTTGACTTTTTTACATGGCTTTAACTTAAATAGTTTTACTTCCTTCGTCCTAATTTGTTTGACACAATTTAACTTAGAACATAATTTTAATTTTAAAAAGTAAAACAAAGAATTTGGAGACTTGTGTCTAAATTAAGTCATATATACTTACGTAACTATAAATTATTTCATTAAAGATAAATATTTTAAAGTTAAATTATTACCTACTAATTAATTATTTTTTTAAAAAAAAAATAATTAAAAAAAAATCATATAAATTAAGATAGAGGAAGTATATACTTTATTAAATGTCACGTTGAAATTAAACAAATTAAAACGAAAAAAAATTAATTATAAATTGAAACACGTGATCTCGGTCATGAAACGTAAACGTACCTATCATATATGCATGCACTTTGACGATTTTGAGATGTTATTATAAACTTCGTTTCTTTCTTAATTAAATAATAACTAATTACAATCTCTTAATTATTAATTAATTAATTTTTGAAAAAATTACTTAAAATATAAGTTAAATATTTTATTATCGCAAATTAATTCCAGATTAAATATAAATATGTTTTGCCCCTGAATCGAACTTGGGACCTCTCACGCCCAAATCAAGAATCGTACAGCTTGACCAAATGCGCTCTCAGTTTGAAAGTCTTCTTTAGATAATATTAACTCAATGTCGTTACAAGAGAATGTAATTCTAATTAACACATTAGTAAAAGTGAGGTAAGGTGCTTTCAAAGTACGAGTATAGCTTTTCTAAAACACATTAGTTAGAAACAGGAATTACAGTTTTTTTAATTTTGCATGAGTGTTAGCATATGAATTTTTGGGATATTTAATGACTAGTTTCCTTTCTTTTCTTCACTAATTACTCCGAAAGGTCCGAGATGAGTCTGTAACTTCCCGAATTCATATTT
>JBDJHY010232771.1:0-10992 GCA_039654485.1 Withania somnifera
TATTTGATATGTTTTTGGGAATTTTATGATTTTTAGCATAAGGGTTGACCTGGTCAACATTTTCCCGAAATGACCTCGAATTCCAATTTCATCTATACATGTTTAGTTCAAAATTCCATTTTGGGTGTACGTGCATAGTTTGTCTACATATATTGGACCTCGAATGCTTCAGAGCATTTATTCCTTTGGTTTCTGTTGTCAAAACCTACAACTGGTGCAGGTGATTTCCTCTTCACGATCACAAACCTTATCCACGTGATTGAGATTCTTCCCTCCAGTTACACTTCATGATCACGAAGTACCTTCACGCGTTCATGGTTTAGTCCCCTAGGTACTTTACGTAATCGCGTAGCCCATGTACCCGATCACAATTCTTAGGAAAAATACTTTACATGATCGCGACTCTTTATGGTGAGATCGGGATGAAGAACGTACATAGCAGTTTAATAAAATCCCTATACGACCCTAAGTTTATAATTCAAGTAAAATCTCCAATATAGGACGGGTATTCTAGAGACTACGAATGAACAACAACTACCTCTCAAAATTTCTGAGAAGTAGCTAAGTCTGAAAGGAACAACTCACGGCTGATCTGCTCCAGTACCTGCACAAGAATTCAGAAAAATAAGAGTGACTATAAGAAAACAGTGCTCAACAGTATCCTCGAATGGCTAACTATAAGGAGAAATCCAAGTTCCTAACTCCCAACCGATCCTCCAAAAATTCTACAAGATACATTAGACATATATCTATAGTATCCAAAAAATAGTTTATGAAATAACTAGAAATATCAGTAGCAACCAACAATGATAGAATATCTCGAAGCTCCCAATGAAAAAGTAACTAGGAATCATCAATGAAGTAGGCACCAATTAGTTACTGAGTCATGCCATTTCACTAATATAATTAGATACCGGTCATTTACACAGTCGTGCAATATCAATAATATAATTAGGAACCAATCAATTACACAGTCACTGCCATCACACAATCAAATTCCATATTTGAATAATTACAAGTGAGCAATCATAACATAAAAATCATGGGAATCTCACAATTTAAGGTCTCAATTCAATAATCAAGGCATCTCGCTCCTTTATCGCAGTACTTTCACTACCAAATATATATATTTGAACCCAAATTTTTTTCTCAAATTATCATTTCTCAAAACATGATTCTAATCAAATAATTCACAACACATTTCAAATATGTATAATTTAACAATTTCAACAAATATCCCTATTACTCCTAATTATTCATTCTGTTAGAGTCAACATGATAGATAATGTTAATCCCAGTGCACTCACATTCACCCCAAGTCGCAAGACGATAAGCAAGAAAAGTTAACACTTTATAAAAGCCATTAAACCTGACCTTGCCTTAATTTTGAAGAATATAGCTACTCAAGTGCTTTCCTTTTCTAAAAGCATTCGATCGAGAAAAATCTAGTACCCACAAAAGAGATACAAGAAATATACACTAATCAACACCCAAAACAAATAATCATGGTTTGTTAAAAAACCAACCCCGGCCCACGGATTCAATATCGAATCTTGATCATAAAATAATATTACCCATCTCTATGGGATATTAATTATTAAGTTTCATCGAAAAACCATTCTATTTTATTTCAAAAATCTCAAGTTTTAACCAATTTCGTTTCAAAAATTTAACTCATTGTTTTAGCTTCAATATCATGATGTTATAGATGCAAATCATGTTAATGTAGCGGAGAATCAATGAAAATGGGTTTAGAAAACATACCTAATTGATTATCCTTGAAAATCTAGCTCAACTATGCCAAAAATGGGGTTCTAGTGTGGGCATTTTTAAGGAAGTGAGAAAAGATTGTGAAAATTATATTTTTAAAAGAGTTACTGCCCAAGAGCATACCACCACAATCACGCATGGGAAAATTTTTTAATCATCACACGATCGCGCCATATTTCCATGATAAAGAAGAAGGGGAAATCAACTGGGTCAACACAATTGTGCTATAATGCGAAGATCGTGAGACAATATATTGTTGTACTTTACTACGATTGCTCTTCCCATTGGAAATCGCGGTAACTTCAGTGATAACAACAATTTGATAGCAAATAGGGGGGAGTGGAAACTATGACTTTGTAAGGTTATTAGGGTTCGTTTTGGACCCTGTAAAAACAAACCATATATGCACATATACTATTTTTGACATTGCATACCCAATGAAACCATCAAATCACGTATACATGTTTTATTTGATCCGATACTTGTCAAGGATCCAATTTTAACTGAACACCTCAAAAAGGTAAAAACACTACTGTGACTTGCTAAAACCAAAAGAACCCATAGTCTTAGAAATATCCCACCATCGAATCTAATGGAACAATCGAAATTATAATACAGGCACTCTAAGATCGAATTTGATCCAAGTCAACCATTCTCTTATAAACTCAACTTTTGCCCATCTAAGCTCTCAATCTCACCACGAAAGGTCTAAAACAAAATATGAAGGTTCAACTAGACCAAACTCGATATTTAAGAGATGATGGAACTGATGAAATTCTGATACGAGGTCCTGAGCTCTAGATGACCCCCTGAGTTCCTCATTTTAAACTTAAAGTCTTCAAACCTCAAAGTTCTCAAACTTTTACATCAAATTGCATACTACATTCGAACCAACCATTGAACCATACTTAGTTTGATATAATTGGATTACGAGAAGGGAATAATAGTCAAAATACCCATAAAAAGAAAAAATGACCTATAAGGTCATTAA
This sequence comes from Withania somnifera, assembly GCA_039654485.1. Lineage (NCBI taxonomy): Eukaryota > Viridiplantae > Streptophyta > Magnoliopsida > Solanales > Solanaceae > Withania > Withania somnifera. Next base: position 2,762 of record JBDJHY010232771.1, read on the forward strand.
AATACCATTCCCCATGCCCCAGGAATAGTGACCTTGGCTAATAAGTCCTATTAAGGGACTCTAACACGCATGAAAAACTCATGAAAAAATCCAACTAGGGCAAACTCACCAAGCATAAATTCAAAAATCCAAGCTTAGGCCATATACCAAATCATATTAGAAACTTCAACTGTCACCATATAGGTAGTTCCATACTATACCATGATGGAATAAGAAAATATCTCCATACTGCCCAACAGCTGTGGAAACGTATATTGTAATAAAAAAAAACCTTTTCTAGTGGTACTACAAATAAAAACCATGTGGTTTTACAATCTTTTACTCAAAAACTTCCAACCAGATATCCATCAGCCATGTCGGGAAATAGATACTACGCTTAACCATTAGTTTAATTCCCTTTAGCCCCTAACTATGTTCTAGAGACAGCGTAAAACATGTGAAGGGTGCCACGTTCTTTCAGGGGGTATATAAAAATTAAAAGGCCAACAAGATAGGCCATAGGAAAAATTAACAAAAGTAACAGGGCTCACAACTGGTAACCCAACCTCGATCTGACAATTTATCAGAGATATGCATCACTAAATACCTAGTCTAGAAAGTGGAACCCGTAGCCTACTTGGATGCCGATGGTATCCCTAAGAAATGCACTGAGACAACAAAACGTCACGAACAAGCCCAAAATTGCATGAAGTTAGCAAAAACTTAATGAACATGTCAAGAAGAGTAAAATAAGACTCATATTGCCAAAAGAATAGCAAGGATAAAATCCAAACTAAATATAGGCTCAGCCCGATAGAAGATAATGAATAAATAAGCCTTAGAAAGTTTATGTAATTTGAAAAACTTACAACTTAAGAGAAAACAAGAAATTACCCGATAGGCATGATCGTAGAATCATTAAATTGAGTTGCTAAGGATCAAAACTTCAAAATAAACCTTTAGATATGCTTAATTAGTCTCTAAAGATTAAGGTATACGGAGAAATTTAGTTGGCAATTGATTAACTTTATGAATAAAAAGCCTATTTAAAAGGCACCAACTTCTAATTTATCGACCATTTAGATGATGAATCGGTTTCTATGAAAGTTTTTGATAGAATTTCTAAAATGTACCAAAATTTCATAAAATGGAAATAAAGTACTATTTAGACAAACCATATATGAAAATTTCATTTAATGATACTCTGAACTTATTGGAATCGACAAAAAGACAACCTGAGATCATTTAAGATGGGAAAGGCCCGAAGTAGAAGTAGTTAGAAAGGAATTAATCTATAAACTCCCATGGAACAAAGTACCAGTAAGTCACATATTACATGAGGAAGCTACAAGAATGTTTTAAACACAAAAGAACTGTGGAACCATGATAATGACCCCGAGAGTCATTACAAAAATCCTGTAAAAATATACCTGAATTGCTAACTCATCTATATATAATTCCTGACTTTATCTTTCGCATTGATACGAAATTCACCCAAGAGAAGTTTTATATGTAACTTTATTTCTTACCGATACCCAAAGGTGCCTCTTTGAGGTAATAAGTAACAATGTACAAAAATATAGGAATACGAAAATACAAAACTAATATTAATACTATAAGAATGGAAAAACAAAGCACTCGACTACCTACTAAACTTCTTTTCTAATCAGTGATCTCTACACCATCCTAAGGGCCATATCCTATAGGAGTTGAATATACATCATGGCCTACCTAAATATCTCGTTCTAGTTAATAATTTTATGTAGTGCTGTGTAATTGAAATCTTGGTGTATCTAGTAAATAACCTAGCTTGTTGTTTCATGTTATGTGGGATTAGTGCCTATTACTTTTGTTCATTCAATTATCCTTTCACTTGAGATTATTGGTATACTGACCATGTTCTACTCCTTATCATCCTTGATTCCCATTTATTGGGTTATATTTTCACATATGTTGTTGCAAGGATGCCAGGTACATTTTATTTCATTGCCTGTGATCCTGTTATGTTATTATCTAGCACTATCAGTCTATGTGACACTTGTTTCATTCTAGAGTGCTGGTTTCGTGTATTGTCCTATTTGCTTCTGTGACCCTTCTCTTTGTACTCTATTATTTACTGCTTTTATTATTGTTATGTGCTCAGTGGGCCTTTGAAGCCTACTGAGTACGGGTTTGCTTCGGCAACTTGTACTCATACTACACTTGCACTTGTGCAGATCCGAGTACAGGTTCCCGTTTGTGATCTACAGACAGCTGTTCATTTGGATTCTATTCATATCGGAGATTCAGGGTGAGCTTGGTGTCCAGTTTTTTCCTGCTTCTCTTCGAACATATGTTTTATTGGTCTACATGGTATTTCGGAGACATCTAAATACTATATTTTCTTCAGTTTTGTCATTCTGTACTTAGTGGTTCGTTTGACACTGATGCCGAATTTTTGGTGGTTATTTCTTTCTTTACGACTTTCGCAAATTACTATTTTATATTGACTTTTGATAAACTTCCGCATGTAATATAGTAGTCCTCTACTTTGGCTTCGGACTACGGGGTTTGGTTCTCTTATTGGTGGTATAGTAGGTTCCATCATGATCCGCCAAATCGGGCAATGACAATTTTATAATGATCATCACATACATTTATAAGTATTACACAATGTTTTGCATTCTAGAGCTTTTCGGTAGATGCTCTAAGTTATTTATGATTTGCTGGGACAAATAGTATGGTTCCCTGGTGGCTCGGTTGAGATTTATCTAAAATTGCCTGTTTTAGAGCCCAAAACTAAGTACTCATTAACTAAAGTCAACTTTTCTTCAAGACAAGATTGGTATTAAATTCCAAAAGTTCTTTTAGCTTTGAAATACAGAATAAAGTCTAGATGGCCCTTAAGTTTGTATTTGAAGTCTTGTTTTTGAGTTTGTGCATATTTGTTGTTTTTCCATTTCACTAAAGGATAAAATTGGAGTTGGGTGGTCTTTTGGTGTTCGGAGTGCCGATATGGAATTCTAACACTTCCATCAGCTCCAGAATGGTGATTGTAGGCTAGTGATAGTGTTTGTTAGCTTATCGTAGTTTTCATGATGTTTTTGAGGTGTTTCTTGGAGTTTTTAGGATTTTAGCATAATGGTTGACTTGGTATACATTTTCCAAAACGACCTCGTATCTCAAGTTCGACTTCACCATTGTGTCTAAAATATTATTTCAGGTGGATGGGCATTGCGTTTTGTGTAATTGGACTCCGAACGCATTTCGAGTGGTGATTCGGGATAAATTCTTCTCTTTTCTTTTGTTGTCAAAACCTGCAACTGGTGCTGGCAAAAATTTTCATCGCGATCATGGAGCCTTTCCATGCATGGAATTTGGTCTAGAACAAGATATTTTATATTTTTGGTGACCCCAAGTTTAGTTAAAAATTGACCCTTAACGAGTATTGGGTTTAGGAGACCTTGTACATGTGATTTAATGGTTCCATTAAATCTAGAACAAAAAATATAGTAGGGTTGCATATATGCTTTTTTATCAAGGGATTCCTTACCATTCAAAGTTGGTTTTCCTTTTATGATTCAGGTATAGTTGTTGCAGCCTTCACGTTCGTGTTGCATAAGTATGTTCTCCGCATTCGCGGAAGAAGGGTCACGTTCGCAATGTGTTACTAGCCAGGACCTCCGCATTCACGGGCAGGGCCAGCATTCTATGAGGGTATACTGTTCACCTAGTCAAATAAAAAGTTATTTTTTATTTCCTCCTTCTCATGCAAAGAACTCGTCCCAAACCCTATTTTGGCATAGTAGGACAAGGTTTTCGAGGTTAGTTACTTTGGTAGGTTCCCTAATGATTATTTCATAAATTTATCAATATTTTGATATGATTTGATAGAAACTTTATGATTTTGAAGCCTAAAACAGTGGGTAAATGGTTGAACTCGAAAATGGTTAAAACATGGGATTTTTTCCAATGAAATGGAATGAGTTTTTGATGAAACGTAATATGTAACGTCCTTTAGTGATTGGTAACATTATTTTATGATCAAAATTTGATCTTAACTCCATAGTACTGTGGTTGGCTTTTGCATAAACCTAGGTTAATTGGTTTTGGGTGATGATTAGTGTGTAATTCTTGTATGGGTATCTAGATTCTGCTCGATTAGAGGCCATTCAGAAGGAAAAGACACTTGGGTAGCTATTTTCTTAAAAATGAAGGCAAATTGAGGTTTAATGACTATCTTTAAAGTTTTAACTTTGCTTGTAGTTGTGTTGTGACTTGGGCATGATTGTGAGTACCTCTGGATTAACGTTATCTACCATGTTGACTCTAAAATAAGGAATAAGTGGGAATAACAGGGTTTTGTTTAAATTGTTGAATTGTTATACATACTTGAAAGCAGTTGTGAGTTATTTGATTTTAATCATGTTATGAAAAGTAATAGCTTGGGAAAGAATTATGATTCAACTACACACTTCATAAGAAAAGTACTAGAATAAAGGAATGGGAGGTCTTGATTATTGATTTGAAACCTTGACTTTTGAGATTCCTATGATTATTATGAGATGATTGTTCAATTGAAATTATTCAAATGTAGAGTTTGATTGTGTGAAGGCAATACTGCGTAATTTATCGGTGCTTAAGTATATATTAAAAAAGGCGTGATTGTGTAATTGATCGGTGCCTAAGTATATTATTGAAAAAGCATGACTGTAATTCACCAGTGCTTAATTATATTATTGACATGGCATTACTATGTAATTGATTGATTCCTAATTATGTTGGTGAGATGGCATGATTGTGTAACCGATCAGGGACTACTTTATTCACGAATTTTGATTATTGTTTCAATGGTAGCTTTGAGTTACTTTATCTTTTTTAGTTGAAGATGATATTTCCATTCATTGTATAAATTATTGTTGGGCTGATGTATACGAATTATATTGCAGGTTGTAGCATTTTGGAGGATCGGTTGGAAATTAGGAGTTAGGTTTTCTCATTATAGCTAGCTAGCCGAGGACACTTCTGAGTACTGTTATTTTGTACTCACGCTTGTTTTTTTACACTCTTGTGCAGGTACTGTAGCAGATCAGTTGTGAGCTCCTTTTTTTGGACTTTTGCTTCTTTGAGGTTTCTAGGGGTAACTGTTGTTCGTCCACAGTCTCAGAATTTCTATTCTATCTGGTTCCCAGACTTAAAAAGGGAAAGAGACTCTAAAGCAAAGAGCCATCCAGTGATTCATGATTCAATTGGCTAGCCACCAGTGGCTCCAGTGTATGTAGGCCAACCACCCATGATTCAGGTTCCAATAGGCCTTCCGTCTATAGTTTAGGGTTAGGTGGGGAAGCCATATATAGCACACTGTATTCATGAGATACAGATCCCAGGGTTTAGAGATATAGGTATGATCGTTGCTGATATGTTTGATGATCAGTAGTGGAGATATGACAGGTTCCATAAGATAGACCCACCTTAGATTTAGGGTGGGTAGGATAAGGACCCATTTGAGTTTCTTACTACTTGTCATGAGCTACTCCATAGTATGGGGATGGTACAGTCACATGGGGTATGAGTTTTACAGTTTCGGGGGCTATCAAGACAGTGGTGGTGTTCTTAGTTCGACTATATTCCAGATGGATCTCCTCCTATGACTTGAGATATGCACCTATAAGATTTTATGGATAGGCATGTCTCCGATAGTATGAGGGACAAGCTACACCATCATATTTATGAGTTGTGACATGAGGGGATAACTTTGGATGAGTGTTTATCCCACTTGTATGAGTTATCTAGGACACACTTTAGCTATCTTACCTGATGAGAAGGAGAAGATATCCATATTTATGAGATAATTGAGTTCTTCCCTTCATACTTTAGTTTTCATAACTTCTCATATGAAAGGGTCTACCCTGGACAGTGTGTTCGAGGCAGCAACAGGGTTGGATAAGTTGATTAGGGGTCGGTCCAATGATAGTAGGGCCAAGATGCCTCATCCTTATGGTTAGTTTTCTGGTGCCTCATCTAGAGGCATGGGTTCCCTTCAGCACATTGGTCACTTTCATCACCAAGTTCCTTTTTAGGCATTTATGTAGACTTCTGGTAGTAGTTAGACAGTTCAAAGAGCCTCACATCTGGCTCATCATTCATATGGGTCTCTAATAACACTCAAGCTACACCTCCAAAAGAAACATAAATAGTCGCAGTCAAATATAGAACCCAACAAGGTTGGGGTCTATCCCATAGGGAACGTGGTCACAAATTTAGGTCTAATGAGGATATTTAATGAATTATTCAATTTTTTTCTAAAGACATAAAGTAAATAAGGGGTTTTTTTTGTCTAAAGTACTTACAATTTGCAGTTGAGTTTAAAGATCAATTTGCGTGTTTTGTAAGGGATTTCAAGTAATGAGAAAAATCTAAGATTATGTTCACCATGGTTTCAATAAATTCTTGGATTATAAACATTAACGGTAGTGCAATGTTTCATACGTTTATACTTATCACTAGCAACGGTGCAATTCATCTAAGTGTTTGGTCAACCTAATTTTAGATAAATCCCTTTTACACCTTGGCCAGTCTATAAAAAGTGCAATATTTCTATACTAATAACTTCAAGATAAAATAGTGTAGTATTTACACCTTGGTTAGGCTGTAAAAGAGTGCAACCCTTTTGAATTATTAACTTTGGGATAATTATCCAAGGTTATAACGATAATCATTAGGCGAGGCTTAATGCCCCGAATTTCTTGTCATAATCTCAACTTCTAGGTTTAATCGTATTAATCATACTAACTAATCGTAGGCATGTTCTAGTGTTTGCAACCACTAAAAATCAGTTAACTAATAGATATTGTGTTAATACACTTAATAAGATATAAGAACTATGTTATAATCACAACCCTAGATTTGTTTCACCCATGGATCCCACAACCGTAGAGTTGGGTTTTAGCCACTCATATTTGTAACACAGTAAAGAGAATATTCAATAGATGTCATACCAATAAAATATTATTCCAACTTATAATCTCATGCTTGGTGTTTTATAGTAGAGAAATTAAATGTACAAAAATCTCTTAAGAGTAATACTCACACATGTTCAATAATCTAATCTTTTATCTATAATATAACCTAATAGACCCATTTATAATGCAGGGGCACAAGTTTAATATTTGAAATTTGAAAATAATTTCCGCTCAGATCTGGGAAGCTCCTTGGATAAATCGTCTGAGCTCAGATGGTTCATCTATCCATTCGCCTCTTGCATCCTCAATACAGTTGAATTTCTCTTAGGTGGTACCCTATTGGACAAGTCGTCCAAGGATAGATGGTTTTTCCAATCTTTCGTCTCTTCTTATTCTTCAACTTTGGATGACAACTTTGGACGGTTTGTCCAAGACCAGACATATCGTCCATTTTCTTGATGAAAGATGGTTACTTAAACAATTGAAATTTCCCTGGAGGGAACAACTTGGGAAAACTATCCAAGGCTAGATGAAACGTATGATTTATCTTTGAAACTCAACTTTCTTTAGTAATTTCTCCCAAGTTGCAAACTTAAGCTTTACCCTGAATACAAACAGAAAAACATTTAAATCACAGAAAAGTAATTCAAGACCATGCATTTATTCATAATTTTAAGTGAAATATGTGACATAAAAATGCCTTCACATCAACACCCTTAACCTAAAACGTTTGCTTGTCCTTAAGAAATAACACAAATACTAAACACTTAAAACACCAATAACAGAGTTCAACTCAGAACAATCAATCATTTGGCATTATATCACATAGGTTAACTAAAACTTTAAGTAATGAACTGAATGAACTTTTACAAGGCTTGTGTCAACTAAAATTACAGCAATAACTTATTTACAAACTAAGCATCCTTTTGCTCTCACAATAAAGAAGTCTTGCACACACGTAGAGATTAATTTATCATGGGACTAGGAGAGAATTCACACACACTCAGAAAGAAATCTAATAGTGCACACAATAGCCATAGGCTTTCCCTTATCAAATCTAACTTAGTTTCCAGCAGGTCAACCTAAATCACGTTGGGACTTTGTTTGGCTTCTAATGAAGGTTTGTGTGCTGGTAAGGTAAAGTTTGGGAACTTAATGACTGAATCATTTTATTCCGTTACTCCCCGCCCCCTCATCTTTTTTCTTAATTTTCCCATTTTAACACTTCTTTCTCAGCTCCTTAGCCTCAAAATTCTCATTTATGGCCTCCTCCCCTTTTATTTATTTTCTACACATATACAACTATATATA
>JBDJHY010232818.1:0-10992 GCA_039654485.1 Withania somnifera
TAAGATACAAATATTTAAAAATTTATGTATCTGAAATAATTTAAGGTTTGTGTATCTTAGATATTTTAAGGCTTATGTATCTTGAATATTGTAAGACCTTTTGAGACTTTTAATTTTTTATTGTGTTTCTTAATATTTTTTATGTGTATGTACCTTAGATATTTAATGCTTGCGAATCTTAATTTTTATGTTTTATGTATCTTTAATATTTTAAGGTTCTGTGTATATGAAATATTCTAACGCATGTGTATCTTAATATTCTTAATGCCTGCAAGATACATATGAATGTATTCAGTATCAATTTCCACGTATCTCACAATTCCCACTCAAATTTCAGTACATAAACCTATGTACCAATGTATTTGCGCATAGATAAAAGAAGATAAGTAATTTGTATCCAGTATCAGTTTCTATGTGTATCACAATTTTCACTCAAATCTCAATATATGTATCCATGTACCAATATATTTGAGCATTGAAGAAGAAGAAGAAGATACATAAAAATAAGTTGTATCCTGTATCAATTTTCATGTATCTCACAATTCCACTCAAATCTCAATACATATATTACATGTACCAATATATCTATGCATACAAGAAGAAGAGGCTAAAGATACATAACAGTAATTTTATGTTTCTCACAATTCCACTCAAATCTCAATACATGTATCTCATTTACCAATGTATTTATGCATAGAAAAACAGAGGCTGGAGATACATGACAGTAATTTTAGCTCTACGTATCTTTAAAGTTCTATCTCCAGTGAAAACCCGTTTGTATTCGCCTCCGACAACACCCAACAATCCATCACAAAAAAAGTCCCAGGACTCAATGTTCAGACGCATAACTATCCTTAAAAAAACCTCACAACCAATAATAATATGGCTTATCAGCTATTATCAACTACGGCGCTGCCGATCTAAAACCATCATTAACGTTGATGACGATGGTGGTCGTTGTTGGAGTGACAGGTCCAAATTCGGCTAAAAACAACCACTAAAGTCGGCGATGGTGGTGATCTTCTCCGATGGTCTTGGAGGAATCTGGTGAGCACCACCACCTCACCAACTACAACACCATCATTTCATCTTGCTCTACCACCAACTAGTTGAACCCCACCAGAAAACTTATAGTCCAATCACCATAATTTCGTCGGGCCACCAAAACTCCATCAACAACAATAACATCACTGGGAAACTCCTTTGAAAGAGATTATGGGAAGAAGTGGAGAGAATATCTGAGGGTATGAGAGAAGTTGATCGATTATGGAAAGAAGCGGAAAGAATATCTGAGAAAATTATTTAATAGATACAAGGCAAAAAAAAAGCTTAATTTAAGGCTAAGATAAAAAAAAGTGTATCTTCTGAATTAAAAAATAGAGAACATAAAGCTCTAACATCTTATGTTATTTTTAAAAAATTCTAATAAAAAATAAAATTATAGCACCTAAGTATTACTATTCCAGTAAATTGCCTTATAACTAATGTCCCTGGATTAGAGAAAGTAATGCTTAATAGGCTTAAGAGTGTGTTTAGAGCAAATTTAATGGACTAATAATGAACATAATTAGCTTGATATTGGGCCAATTTTAAAGTTTAGGCCACTAAGTATTCCTCAAATTTGATTGAGCAATCTAATTACATTGAAAATAAATTTGAAGTAATTAACCAAGGAAAAATTTGAAGTAATTAACCAAATTTTCCTGTTATATATACATTTATACATGTATTTATGCATCTAAAAATCCATATATATATATATAAAATAAGCGTAAACAATTTATTTAGGATAAGATATTTATGCACGTGAATATATATATATATATGCTGCTCCGTTTGAAAATCAAAGTGCTAAATGTGATAGTAAATATTTATTCAATATTTGATATTTATACCATTTGTCATGATGCGGGTAAAATTTGTATAACTATAAATACTATGGGTTTAATTAACTTAAATATGCTATACATTTTCTATTTAGTTTAGTAGGTTATAACAAATTGGTTAGTATATTCTCTAAAAGTTGTATATCAACTCATCAAACACACACTTGTAATTAGTTTTGATATGATCTAATTGTATAAATAATCTTTTTATATAGTTAGAATATAAAAAATAGTGCTCTTCATATTACTTATTTGGAATTTCAAATAACTTTTTAAAAATAAATACAACAACAATAATATATATACTTAATGAAATTCAAGGATTTGGGGAAGGCAAGTGTACGTAGATCTTATTTCTAGATATAAGGAGGTCGTTTTTAATATATCTTCGGCTCGATAAAAATAAATTAAAGCAATTTAAAAATGAAATTAACATAAATAAAGAAGCCATGTTAATAAGATACTATAAAAAGCATAATAAAACATTCAAAACAGTAACAACGTACAACAAAAAACATGACAATCTATTTACAGTAATCACGAATAATAATAAAAATTAAAACAAAAGGATAAGCGAAACCATGTTTTACTGCCTACTATTTTACCATCCTAATCGATATTCTCCGCGACCTCCTACCTAATATTTTACTACTAAATAATTTTATATATTATTAAAAATAAAAAAGTTTCTATTTATAAAAATTGTCGGCATTTCGAATTTGAATTATCTTTTTTTTTTTTTTTTCTAAAGTAATTGAAGATATATAGAATACTACTAGCTTTAAGGTTTTTATGGATAATGGTGTTCTCAAAGTCTTTCTCAGTGGGCCTAGTTCTTTGTTTTTTCTAACTTCTTGCTGAAAGTTTACGGATAAACAACCTAAAAAATATTTTTATTATATTTATATTTTATTTTATTATTTTTAAAAAAATTATAAAATATATTATTTTTAAAAAAATTATAAAATATATTATTTTTTAGGCACAATATATATAAAAGGTTGCGATACATAATTTGGGAACGGTATATAACTCATAATCGCACGTACAGTAACTACACAATGTATCGCGTGTTTAAGCATGTATATGAGTGTATTGGGAGTTACTTAAATTACCTATCGTGACCTTTCATATGTATCGTGGGAGGGGGAAGGGTTACTTAATTTATCTTTTGTGACCTTCCGTATGTATCTAGAGGATTACTTGAGCTACCTATAATGACCTTCCATATGTATCAGGAGGGTTTTCTGAGTTGTATATTGTGACTCTTCGTATGTTTCACGCCTAATAAAAAAGTGATATGAAATACAATTTCAAAAACTAGTAACGTAAGAAGTAATTGACTCCTATAATAATATATTTTATGTAGTTTACAAAAGAAATACAAAATTATGATTTTTTTTTGTCTCAAATCTAGTCATATTCCAAAATTAATTATTTTGTCTGGTCATATCAAGCACCTCTATCACTTCCAAAAAACAACGTGAAAATAGAAAACATAAATAAATGCTTTGATTTTTAAATAAAATTTTAAAATTTTGAATGTCAATAAGTTCGTTTGATTCTCTGAGACACTCATAACCCTAATACAATATTTGAGAGATATTAAAACATTTTATGTGGGCTTTTTTTTTCTTTTTTTTTTTAGTTTTACATTGAAACATCATTATCAATTTTTTTATTAAATTACTTTACCCTGAGATAGCCATTGAGGTCTGCATAAGAAGAAAAAAAAAAGTACGCAGTACATTATCTTTTAACAGAAAGAGAATTGTCCTATTAGTCTATATGTAGGGCTATTGTCCTTTTAATTTTAACAGCTAATAAAATTAAGAGAAAAATTCTCATGTACTTTATGGAACAATTGAACTATGAAGAAAGAATTAAAAAAATTTATAATAATAACAACAACATACTTATTGTAATTCCTTCGATGAGGTCCGAAAAGAATCGTGTACACGCAATACTATTCCTATCTTAAGAAGGCAAAGAGGATGTTTGATAGGTCACCCTCGGTTGAAGTAGGGCTATTGCCAAAAACACTCAATAATTGGTTAATATATGATAAGTATTAATTGTAACGATAAATATTTACTCATACTCAATATTTACGGCATATGTCCCGAATGAGGGTAAATTTTATTTTAATTAAATAATTTATAGTAACATAAACGTCGAAGGCTTGTTTGAGAGCAAATTTCAAAGTCTTATTTCTTTCTTACAATATATATATATATATATATATATATATATTTATATGGCAGTGATGGATTTACCTTACTTGAGAGGGCTCGTCCAAATCTTGTCGGGCGAAAGATTATATTATTTATATATGACTAAAATTATTTCCTTCAACTAATTCGTTTGTTTAGTTTTATAGAATTTGAACCCGCTATTAAAAGTCCTGGCTCACTGCCATTTATATAAAGTTAAAGTAATTTTTTTTGTAAAGAAGGCGTTGAGCTTTCGAGACTTTTTTGTGTATTTTTCCATATTTTAAATATCCGGTCATAAAAATTTTGATTCTGCCACAATACAATATCTTCTTCCTCATAAAAAGTTGTACCGACAAAACCCTAAAAGAAGATGAAATGATGGTAGTACGGACTATATATATTAGCCACATTTGTTTTGTCCCTTAACTACATTGATGTCTTTTTCTTAACATTCAATTATTATATGTGATCAACAAAATTTTAAAAAAGAGAAAAAGCAAAAAAGGGTCCACATAACAATTCAGTACAAATAAAATTTAAAAAGGTAATCTGATGTACTAAACTCTTATTATAGGTACATAGTGTTTGGAGAAGCATTTGATCACAAAAATTCATTGTACACAACTCAATCTTATATTTCTGCTAAAGGTCATTTTCAGGACTCGAACGCGTAATTTCCTGATCATATAACAATAACTTTATCAGTTACTCCAAAACTTTCCATCATAATAATTCAGTACAAATAATATATCTTAATTGGGACAAGAATAAAGTAGCACAATATATTGACACATTTATATATCATGATTATATCATAATAATTCATACCTACTTTGACCACTTAATAAACTTTTTGAATATGGAAAGAGGAAAGAAATGGGTTGATGAAAATAGACACTTGTTGAGACATAATATACAGGTATTATACGGAATATATACATAATGCCAATAAGGCAAATAGAAAATATAGTTGTTGAGTTTGTGTCATATATCAGTGGAATACGTGCTAACTTTTGAGTTAAGTTAGGTTCAAAATTTCTTAATATTGTATGAAAGTCGAGCTCATGTAATTTTTGATTTATTAAATATTGAACAACGATATATTATATTGTCCATGCTTCAGGAGGAGTGTGGGGGAGAGGGGAGGAGTGTCGATGTTGTTCCACATTGGTGAGTTGTGGAATATCTGATTAAATAGTTTTACTTCATGAAATAATTTTTTGAGTGTGAGTCGTTAGATAAATTAGATTCATTTTTTAACACAGTATGAAAGTTAATTTCATTGTAGTTTTTGGTTTACTGAATATTGGACAATCATATATTATGTTATCCATGCTTCAGGCAGAGCGTGGAGGAGGGGGAGGAAGTGTTGAATTTGTCCCATATCGGCGATGTGTGGAGTATTTGATTATATAATTTTTTTCCCTCATGAAATAATTTTTTTTGAGGCTGAGTCGTTAGATTGATCGAGATTCATTTTTAACATGATACTAGAATCAAGACTTATCACAATTATTGATGTACTCACCTAATTATCCCCCTTATATTATGTGGCCATACTTCAATGGTGGAAATAATATACCTATTTTATATGGACAATAGTCAGATGTTATGATACGGTTGTAATTCATCAGACCTTTAACCTAAGATTTCATGTTTGAGTAGTAAAACAAAAAATATCTTAGTTGAAAACGTTTTAACCTCTTACTAAACTTTTCCCAAGTTATTCTAACTCAAAACATAAAATCAAAAGGTGATTCCGCATTTGCTTTAGGTCACAAATTTGAATCCATTACACTTACTGAATCTCCTTATTAAAATTTCTAATCCTATCACTAAAATTAAGCTATTGTAATCATGAATTTCTAATATAAAATACCTAAAAAGGTGAAAAGAATAGTCAAATATACAGTACTACTTATCATTGAAAATTTTAGAAATAATTATGTGAATGGTCCATATATCTATATAGTTTAGTTTGACTATTGTATTGTCATACATTTGCCGACTTTAAAAAATATATATATAAAAAGGCTTAGAATGTTTGTATCTGAAAATAAAAATTCAGATAAAGATAAAAAACCGTATATTAAAATGTGGGTCAAAGGACGGTGGAATTGGCAATAAGATTTGTAGTTTTGTTGAGGAACACAGTGAGGAGTGAGGACCCCTAATAGATTTTGCACACACAAATTTTACAATTTTTCTATAGAATATCAAATTATATTTTAGCCCATCATTGTTGACTACATTTGTACACTTCATTTTTTTTTTTATAAGAATTATTATGTTGTATATTGTTATCGTTTAAGTTTATGACACGTATTATTAGTTACGTTCTGATTTAATAGGTTTTACGTATTTGTTCTTTGAAGTATTATGCTAGTATTGAGTTTGAAAGAGTGTGTATTATGTAAAATTTGTGTTATGTCTAACGAAACGACGTTTTGCGTTCTACTTAGGGGTGGACCTAGGCATATAATTGGGATGTTTCAGCACCATTAAATCAGATATGAAAGAGATAAAATCAATAACGAAGCCATCCTTTATCCATGGTTCATCTACCCTTTTTGATGAAAAACTATACTAGTTATACATGATTAAAGTTATTTTTTATATATAATAAATATCGAACTTCCTTCGGCTAGTTCATGTATTCACTATTTCAGATTTAAATAAAAATTCTTGTTACACTAGGTGGTATAATTATGTAAATAATTATATAAAAACTAATCAATTCACATGTGTTCATTTTCTCAGGGGATAGTGGGATCATTTGGAACTTGTCCACCTACTAGGGTCTTTATTTTTTTTCACTTTATAGGTTTCTATGGCATTATTATATGATTGAACAATATATTTAGGACACAAAAAAAAAAATAAAGAAAAAGATTTGATTATAAGTACTTTTTTGCACTATAAATCCACTTTGAAGTTGACAATTCAAGAGATAAATTTAAATACTTAAATTCTCTTTTAAATTGACAACTTATTTAATGAGATGAAAGTGAATTCAAAGTCAATACATAATAAATTAGAAAAAGACAAAATAATACGTTGATGAACAAAATGAACTGGAATTGCAATAAGAATCATTTATAGAGTAAATACATAGTAAAAGTATATAAAGAAGAAAAAAATAAAGGCCAAATTGGTTAAATTTAAATTTTAAATTTGTATCTATTTGCAGTTGCATCTCGATATTGATGTTTAACCAAGTGCGCATTTTATTTATCTCAAAATTATCTGTCATTTTATGTTTTTCTACATGACCTTTGAATAATATTTTAACATAGAAAAAATTTATTACTCATACGACTTTTTGTATAATTTTTTTTAATATCTAACTGTTAAGCTAATCAAAGCATTTTTTTATTTTAAAATTTGATTAAATTGACTCTAAAAAAAATAGGCTTATTTTAAAATAACCAACATAAATTGTGATTAAATACTTGAAATCTCTTAGTCTTTTAACTAAAAATTTTCGATTTGAAACTCAGGAAAATAAAAAATCCCATACACGTTGGAATCAAGCACCTCTCATAAAAATAAATTGTATAATATATAATGAATTTAAATTTAATCAAATTGAGCTTTGATGTAAATATTAAATAGGTAAAAAAAAAAAAAGAACAGGCATACATGTTGGGATCAAGCACCTCTCATAAAAACAAATTATATAATATATGATAAATTTAAATTTAATTAAGTTATATATATATATATATATTGGTGCAGTTTAGATTTCACATTTATGTCACTGAATATTTATACAATGTGATGTGTTAAGATAACAATGTGAGGCGCCACAGGAACTAAATTATATTGGTGGACGACAAAAAGGAGCAAAACTTTTTATATATATGATAGTGACATTATTCCTACTATTCCAAACATGTTAAAGTTATGCATTTCATTTTTAATCCAAAAATAAATAAAATCACCGCAATTATTTTCTCCTTTTTATTCTGTCGAGTATTTATCAAAAATAATTTATCGCTCATAAAAATAGAAGTACAATTTGCATATTCGTAGCAGAATCACAATTTTCACTGAAGACATTCAAAAAATAAAACCCCTAGATCAGTAAGTCAATAGTGTTCAAGCGATTTGAACTCCATAAATATACACTAAATTTTTTTAAAGAAATATCTTATATATATTATAATATTTTATCGAGGGGGTTTTGGTGAATGACAAGTATCATGGATTTTTAGTAAGAATGACAAGTAAAGTGATTCAAAAAAAATATTTACGATATTCTCATGAGAGTTATACATTTATAAAATTACGCTAGATATAATATTATTGTTGTATTTTTATTCCGTCGTAGTGTTGCTTTTGCTATCGTTATACTATGTATTATTTATTATTGTATTATTAGCTGTCATTCTATTATTATGTATTGTTTATTGTTTTATTAAATTGTGATTTTATCATGAGCCGATGGTATGTATATATTTTACCTTTCTCAAACTTCACTTTTTTGGAATATACTGAGTTTATTATTGTTATATTTTTCATAAAAAAGAAAACACTTATGGGCCAATTTGATTTTTGCATGCATGAGTCGACTTGTAGTTTTCAATCTTTTTCAATTTGGAAAAAGAATTGATTCATTGGAAAAAGTTTTCTTTCTTTTAATGAGTATCATTCAATTTAAGACAAAGAAAAAAAATATCATTTGAGACATCAAAATATTTGAGATAAGGACTATTATTAGGAAATTAAAAAAATTAAGTCGACTTGTAATTTTTTAATTTTTTTTATTTGGAAAAAGAATTGATACAATGGAGGCATCTCCTTTCTTGTAAAAGTAAGAAAAATATTATTTTTATACGTAAATGTGGCGGATTTAGAATTTAGGGATCATGGGTGTTCGAAAGGTTTAAACACATGTATTGACGTCCAAAGTTTTAAGGTTTTGCCTGAAAATTAAAACACCCAACTATCTTCTCAACTTCATGGGTACTTTTTTTTAATCTTATACTAATTTTTATATACACATGCCTCTTTTCTGCGGGTTTAATGAGTACTGAAGTACCTCAGTTGTGAACCCAGGTCCTCCCCTACACTTGTGTCAAAAGGTGATTTTGCATTTGCTTTAGGTCACAAATTTAAATTCATTACATACTTACCGACTCTCCTCACTAAAATTTCTAACTCTGTCACTAAAATTTAGGTCCATACATCTATATAGTTTAGTTGACTATTAGGAGAAAATAATTGCAATGATAGCACAAATGAGTCGATTGATCATTTCCAGAGTCAAGTCCTTCAAATAGACTGATCTTAAATTTTTATGCAACAAGCGGACTGATCTTTAATTTTTACCGTCTGTACAATCGAACTTATGCATAGTGAGACGGAAGTTTTTTAGAAGTTATAGTCATGTTCGAAGAATTATTATGACACAAAAATATCAAAAAATAGTTATATAGTGCTCGATTATTTGAGAAATCAAAAATTTTCAAGACTAAGACTGTCTAAGAAATTTACAAGATGGCAATACTCATAGTTTTTTTTTTCTTGATAATTATGGTGTTCAACCCAATTTGCACACATCTTGACTAAAACCAAAAAATACTTGTCCAACCAACAACAAAAACCACCACTAAGTACTCAAAAGTTTATATCTTTTCCATTTGAAAAATAATTAATACATTGGAAAAGCTTTCTTCTTTCTCTTTACAAGTAACATCCAATAGCGTAGTGCTCTATTATTTGAGACATCAAAATTCTTCAAGACAAAAGCTGCCTAAGAAATTAAGAAATGTGTGACTTTGTAGTTTCATCTTCTTCTCCATGTGGAAAAAAAAAGACTTGATACATTGGAAAAGTAAAACATCCTTTCATTGTAAAAGTATCAAAATTTTCAAGACAAAGATTGCCAAATAAATTAAAATGTGAAATCTAACTCGAACTCGAAAATTATGGTTAAGGATAGAGAAATCCCGTATGCATCAGTGTATTATCTTGATCACATATTACCTCGATTTTATTGATGTCTTGAAAGCGAAGCCGACTATTTCTTAGGGCAAAGGGTGCTCTTTGGTAGTATACACAATTAGGGCTGACAATTTGGAGGATTAGGTTAAATCTGGGAGCGTCAAGACCCAACCCAACGGACCCAAATTTGCTTCGATCAAAATGGATCGGGCCAAAAGGGATCATAACATAACCCGCGCAAGTTTTACTAAGTTTTAATTGCCATATTTATTTTTTATAAGCTTTTAGCAACTAATAAAATTGATTTTTTATTACTATGACTATAAAACATATAAAATCAAAAAAATATTTTTAACAAGATTTCTTATAAGTCAATTCAGGCTACACATCAAACCAATTTTAATGGGTTGAAATGGATTTAAGTTTAATAGGATTGAGCTAACAAATAGATGGGTCAATAACCAATTCAAACCTAAACGGATTGGTTCGGATTGGGCTCGATTTTGCCACCCTATCTACACACAATTATATTTAGTTTTTACCCTAAGTAGGAACAAGCAAAAGAACATCTATTTCAATACGAAATCCTGAAACCTTTATTTCCTGTGGAAAATTATCAATGATGTTTCCTTTGGTATATGTTGGAAGCGCATATATTGGTGCTGCTGGTACATATTAAAAGCAATTTTATATAATCAAATGATATTTTGAAGGTAGGAAAACCCCATGTTGGGCTTAAAGTCATGTTAAGGGGTTAGAAGTAGCAGAATTGAATACTTGCAGCCTGTTTGAATGGTAGTTTATCATGGTATAGTATTGAATACTTGCAGCCTGTATGAATGGTAGTTTATCATGGTATAGTATGTATCAATATTATATTTATTTTAAATGTTATTTAAAATAAATGGTATGATTTAATTTCATGATTAAATAGTCATAGA
>JBDJHY010232828.1:0-20554 GCA_039654485.1 Withania somnifera
TCTGTTAGCTCTGGAATGATGATTTTTGGCTATTTAAGTCATTAGTTCACTTCCGAAGGTGTTCGGGCTCGTTTTGGGGTCGTTTAGGGAAAGATAAAACTTTTTACTATTTTTATTAGTTTTGGTTTGACGTCTCTTTTTGCTCAAACGACATCCAGTGGTTGTTTCGTCGATTTCGTTGAGTCCAAAATATGTTTTCCACTCCATATTTGGTTTATTGTTTTTAGACTACATGTTGATTTCGTGCCCTATGAGGCAATTTAGTTGTTGCAAAAAAATTCTGTAGAACTAGGCCTTGGGAAGCGATCGCGGCAAATACTGTAATTCCCTTTTGTGCGATCACAATGGTTGGTGACTCAATTGCACTAAGTTGGATTTTCTGGGGCTTTTGCATGATCACGTTAGGGGTGATGCAATTATGTGGGGTGCTGACTTGGCTGTTGGGTGCGATCGTGCAAAGCCTTCGTGATCGCGCTATGGTGCGACCAATTTATAAACGGTAGCCACTGATTTCAATTTATTTTCCAACTTTCCTTCTTCAAATTTCTCCCCTTCCTCTTCCATTTCCCCACCAATTCAAGGAGTAATTTGTGGATTTTTTTGGTATTTAGCTGGGAATTCTTCCTTGACAACTTGTCCTCAAATTTGGTAACTTTTTCCCTCTCTTTTCTCCTCTTTAAGCTTTGCATGACCTCAAATGGTGAATTGTTGATTTTTGGCCTAATTATATTAAATCATTTTTAATTATAAAGTTGAAGTTGTTTTGGTGTTGTGGTCAGCCTTCCCTTGCGATTTCCTCTCCATTTTATGTGAGTTTTACGTGTTGTTTTGGCTAAAATTCCGTTTGCTATGTTTTGCACTTTCTACTTAATATTTCTTTGGCCAATTAAGGACCTTCTGGAGTTCTAATTGAGCTAAAATTTAAACCATGTGTTCCTTGAGCTAAGGCCTATGAGCTGGTAATTTAAACCATGTCTCCTTCTTTCTATTTTAATTCCTTGAATTTAATTAGATAGTTTCGGGTGATTTCAGCTGCATTTGGAGCTTTGGGCCTTCACTGCACGTATTTTGAATATTATTGTCGGTGCCTAGGTAGGCTAACTTTACTTTCCTTATAGTTATTGGTGTGGCTAGCTGTGTGGGATAGTAATTAGGTTGGATACCTTTGTTTAGATAATTTACCTTTTCTTCCTTACTTCTAGGGGGCCCATGGAAGGGCGTAGAGGGTGTTGGGATTTATGTAATTTCCCTATTCTTGTCACGAACGACCACAGACCGTTTGGCTATGATTGAGCCATTATGATGAACAATGTGAGATGAGTTCTTAGTTTTTGGACTTGGGCCGGTCCTAGTTTTCTGCTTAATCCCTTCTTATTGTTGTTATTATTATTGTTGCACCGCGATCATTCATATTACATTCATGTTTCTGATAGATTGAGCACGGACATTGCCCGGGGCTGTGGTAGAGGCATATTATGAGATAATTAAAACTGGAATTTTTCTTGGCCTAATGATCGATGAAAATGAGTTCTTACTACTTATACTTATGCCATGACCACTTAGTGGTATGGCGATATTTTTGGAATATAACGAAATATGATTTTTAAACTTCACAGAGTCGCTTTGAGCACAATCGGCACTGTGTAGTACTAATTGGCACTATTGGGCATAGACCCTGCATTTGATTTAGATTCACGATCCTCTGGGGCATAGACCCTGAGATTGGCACTATTAGGGAACATACCCTACATTTGATTTAGAGGTGTAGTCCGCTGGGTCATAGACCCTGAGATTGGTACTATTAGGGAAACAGACCCTGCATTTGAGTTAGAGGCATAGACCCTGATATTGGCACTGTTGGAGCACAAACCTTGCATTTGAGTTAGAGATGCGGTCCTCCGGGGCATAGACCGTAAGATTGGCACTATTGGGGCACATACCCTACATTTGATTTAGAGGTGCGGTCCTCTGGAACATAGACCCTGAAAGTGGCACTATTGGGGCATAGACCCTGCATTTGATATAGAGGCGAGGTCCTTCGAGGAATAGACCTTGAAAGTTTCAATGCATAAACACCTGAGATTGTCACTTTTGGGGTACTAACCCCTGGTACGAGATGGCACTATATTAATTTACTTTTAGCACCCCTATGCATTCGTTGTCGCATTGTTTGTGCTCACCAGTCTTAAGGGAGGAGTAACAGTAGGTCTTGTTGTGTTGTATGTGTCTACCGATCGGATAGGGCATCAGGTAGGTTTTATTGTGTTTATTTCTTGTTCTATAATTAGTTGCATTTACATTTATGCTTTATTACTTGTGGTATGTTCGCGGTCAGATTAGTATTAGCCGTTAGCTGGAGTTCAGGTACACTCCCTTATATTTGATTTTGGGTCCTGTGAAGTAGTTGGTCATTCTCCATGTATGACAATCGTGCTTATATTATCTGTGTATCTCCTGTACTTATTCCTATTGTTAGTGTATATATTTTAGCTCTCACTACCTTTCCTAACTTTGTATCTAGTTTAATATTTCTTTCTTATGGTTATAGACCTGCTTTACTTTCCTTACTATTTCTTACTTGTATTTTATTTACCCCAGTCAGCCTATGATACCTAATGGATACCCGTGGCTGGTACTCATATTGTACTTCTTTACAGTTTTCGTGGTGTAGATACCGATAGGAGTTATCAGAGATGCCGAGATCATTTTGGGTAGATATTGCTAATCTACGAAAACCACTGTAAGCTTTGCTATTTGAGATGATCATGGCTTCCTTATTATTTTAGCCTGCTTCATTTTGTTCCTAGTAGGCCTGGTGTAGTGTTAAGTCATAGGAGCTGTATTTGTATATATTCTTCTTTTGGATACTCCATTTAGTATCTCCACGTGCCACTAACACTGGGTTTTTGGATTTGATTTGTATATATATTTCTTTCCTGCTTTCGATAATGTATATTATTGGCTATGTTATTGCTTGAGTTGTTGATCATGAGTGTTTATGGCCCATTATGAGTAGCTCCAGGTTGTAGGGATAGGCTTGTCTATTAAAAGGTTGTAGACGCTATCATAACCCGAGATTTGGGTTGGGATAGGAGAATGATTCCCAATGATAAGAAATTCAATCGAAGACCAATTCTACACAATTGACTCAAAAAAATGAACCTAGAATTGGATTCGTAGAAACAAATACGTCCCTAAGCTCCTATGCCAAATGACATGCCCCAAGTTAGGGAACTAATGAGAACCAATATCGATGCAGAGTTGAAAATATGATATATGTGAATCATCTCCAAAATCTACGAATTCGAGATAATTCTATGAGAATTAAAAGAGATGAAGAAAGAAGAAAGAAGATTCAAATGATAACACAATCAATTCAAGGGGGAAGCGACTCAATCACTGAATGAAAAACTCACAATCGAAAACCACAAATAAGTAACTCAATATGAATCAAGGTTCAGGAATCCAAATCAAAAATGGAAGTTAACCCAATGCTATCCTAAATTTAACTAACACTAAGCTAGATCTAACCTAATGGGAATACTCTTATGAACCACAAGCTCTAAAGCTCTCAACAATATTGAATATTCAAAAACTAAGTCGTGAATTCAAAATGAGGGCCTATTTGTAGTATTATAATTACAACTCCCACAAGTGAAATTTGCACAAAATGAGGCACCAAAACAGTTCTTACGTAAAATGTGCATCTAGCCACGCGAATGTGCATTTAACCACGCACAATGTGCACATTGTCTCGCAAAGCCAGCATGTAATGCACATATTAGGCATAGCATCACCAAAACTTACAGCAACTTATGTTTTGTGAGGCACATTATGCGATCCCTGATGTCAATTCTGTGATGCATAGATGGGAAATGTGAGGCATCGCACACAGTGCGCTTTGGTGCCCTTTTATGGTTTTCCAACTCTTAAAACCTCCATGCGATCTTCCAAACTTGGTATTGGTCATCTAGATGCATGAATGAATGCCTGAGAGTGTCTTTAAGATCTTCATTTTTTCCTGAGCTTTCAAGCATGCGTTAGAAACTTTGGATCCTTCACAAAAGTGCTGTCCAGGACCATATCACCTGGATAACCTTTGAGTAATTAGAACTACCTCAAAATCTACATGTATATTTCTCTTAGAATTCTCCTACTTTTATACTACTCAAAGTCTCATATACAATAAATCTATAGTATAACAATGTACATAATGAATTAGAGGCATATATTCTCTTGTGTGATTACATTAACAAGCTTCATTTGGTTATGTCATTTAATTTATGTTTATATATTAGAACATTAGACAAGATGGTGTTGCGTGACATTGATTCAAATAATGGGAATCTACCTTTGGTGGTGCCCGTATTCTCTTCAAATTTTGAGTCTACCTTTGTTATCAAATACAATTTGCATTAAAAAAATTCATCTTTTTATGTTTAATTATTATTTTATACACACAAACTTAATGTTAACTCTACTTGAAATAAAAGTCTTAAACTACTCTAATCCCGAACCTAAATTACTTAAAACCCAAATTTTAACAATAGTTCGAGATCAATTGTATAAAAGATCCTGGATAATCCGCTTCTAATACAATGCAATTGTACAGATATGCTAGAATAATCTTGAGGACTCTAAAGGTTATGTTGTAAGCATTGGAATATGCTTTTGTTTTTCTTTAGTTGTTATCGTATATTGAAAGACTGAAATTTCATGTACGCCTTTCAAACGAAATAAAGTTTTCAAGTATTTCATATAGGTGCATATATAATTGTAGAAAATTACGTTTCTTTTTTTTATAGTTTTAAGCTTCTAAGTAAAAAATGAAGATTGAAAATAAATTGTACCATGGTTGTCAAACTCATAAATGAAAAGGACACTCAACAATACTCGCTTAAACTTATTATTAAAAAGTGTAATTATTTGTTGATAACAAATAAAAGTCACAATACAGAATGTCTAGAAGAGATGAACCAGTATGCTAATTTTTAGCAAATAAAGAATACAAACAATAAAAATCTTTGAAACTATAAAATAATGCATTTTGGACTTGGACTTCTTACCAGGAGGAACTTAAGCCAGTGGTGCATTTGAACTTTTGAAAAAATTTATTCAATCTATTTTTGAAATTCCTTTACAGGTGGTACTATAAAAAAAAGAATTTTGTGGATGGAGGCCAAGGTTGAATTAAGGCTAAGCTTGCATTTGGACATATGATATGAAGTTATAACTTCAAATAAGCCTTTAGACATATAATTGGAATCCTGATTTAAACTCTCAATTTAAAAAATAAAAATTTTAAATTTTTTTTAAATGTAAAACTTGACCTATAAATCTATAATTTATATTAAAAGATCCACCATTTTAATTTTTTTTTAAAAAAGAGTCATGTTCGGGTGAAGAGATTGGTTGTACCATGATTAGTACTATTGGTAACTGCTGAATCTTTATAAAATCATGTATGTTTAAAGTTTTTAATAGTAAAAACTTATTTATAAAAAAAATAAAGATACGTGATTATCAATATGGCACTTTGGGATATTCGTGTAACTTGTTTATGAATTATGGTTTGCTCATTTCATAAGATTATATAAAAATGGAATTCTTTTTATAGTTTTCACAGCTTGGGATGTTCATACTTATGTCCCCTAGATGTAATCAGCACTCAAAGCTATTTATGTCCTAAGAAAGCCTCTTATTATAAATCATGAGTATGAAACATGAAACACAAACTGAAGATAAAATTAAATAATGCAAAAGCTAGGCAATGAGATAAACATTTTTATTCAAATTGAAATAAAGTAACACACTTTATAGTCTGATAAAAAGTTACGTAAAACAGACTACTTGAGTTGATTGACGAGCTGACTATCTATCTATGAAGCATGTACTAGATACTAACAAGTTCTTGAGACAAACCTCGGCTAACTCTAAATACTGAACTAAATATCGATGTAAGGAATACTTTATGTCTGGATGGTCAACATGCCCTCAGAGAATAAGGACCCACCCATAGCTGACTGGAGTCTACTGGTCATGATTATGGAAGTGTACCTAAAAATCTGCATGATAAGAGCATATAGCGCATAGACGATCAGTACATTGAATATATTGTTTACAGGTAAGTATATAATAATAATATAGGCTGAAAGAAATGGAGACTGACACTAAGAGTTGAGATAATGAAAATATCAAGAGGCATAGAAATATGCTAAAATTTAAATAGTTGAGTATCATACTTAAAATCATACGAGTTATACTCCAAGATGTAAATCACAAGTATTAGTCATGACGAATTTCATAAATTTGTAAAATGTTGAAATATCATAAATATTGCAATATCATGTTTAAAAATGATAATGTGATAAACATAATCTGAAAGAAGTTCAAATAGGAATAAAAGAGAAGTTTCTACTAATAGACATAAACCATGTGAGCTAACATGGAGTCCAACATCTGACCCATGTTGGAGAGAGTTGTACTATACTTACTAGGTATACAACTTAAATAACCAAATTGGATCCACTAAGTTTATCCCTTGGGCTATCATGGAATATATTCACCCTGTCCTATGGTGGCACGTAGTTTCGAGGGTGAAATGTAGTTTTGGGGCATGGGACCTTGGACTCAAACGTTTATCAATACTATATAATCCTCCAAAACTTATACACTTAGCTCATAGTACTTAAAACTTTCAATGCAAAATAAAACATGACAAGTTTTATAACATAATATTCTTTACTGAACTATTGGGTTTAATAAGCTAAGTCATGCTAGATTTTATATAAATTAATGAAGTTAATAATTTGATTTCATTAAACCTTGGTGTATAACATGCTTGAAACTGTACTTTATTAACTGAAACTCATGTCTTATACTTAAAAATCCTATTAGTTGAACTTTATTCTTGATTATGGGGTTCATAAAATCAACACTTTAAACTATATCATGAGATATGAATTATTAATAATTTTTCATAAGAATTCATGAATTGAAAACTAGTTTAGGAAAATACTTACACATGCTCGGAGATTATAAAATTTATGTAAATCATATACATAACATTTAGAACATTATAAGAAGTTAAGTTCATGAATTTAAAGTAAAAAACCCTAGCCCTTAATGCGTGAATTATCTAGTCTTTGAAACTAGTTTCTGACATGGGGATGAAAGGAGTTCATTATTGAATAGCCTGCATACCTGGTAGGGAGTAACTCCCAAAGATGATGACTCTTGAAGATGAATTTTTGAAGGTTGGAGAACCCTAGGTTTGGGACAGAAAGAAGAAGGCTTCGCTTGCTTCTTTTCCTTTGTCTTGTCTGATGTCTATTGCCTTGAGGTTTATGAATTTATAAAACTATAAGTAATTAGAGTTAGAAAAGTAAAATACTAATTCCCTTGGATTATCACTCCTTAAATATGCCCAAAAAACAAAGCTTGAATAGGGATTAGTAGGGTAAAATGTCATAAGTTACCTTGCAAACCGTGTCATAAAAACCTTTTGGCCCAAGCATAAAACCAAACATGCTAGACTTGGATCTATGTGTGGATCCCAACCGCAGCATGCTTGTATCCATTGCTAAGTCCTGGTCGTGGCACATTTGGTTCCACATTCGGCCTTGGGACTGTGTTTCTTCCACGCTTGTTTCAAGTGCTCCACGTTTGGTATCACTGGGTACTTAATAGAGTGACATGTTAGGTGATATTAAGCATCTAAAAACACACGTAAACATATGGTATTGATCCCTAAACATTACCAACTTCTGTACAGGTGAAACATAATTATTTCACTCCTCAAAAACATCAACACACACAAGGATCACAAAGAAACATCAAGGTAGTACAAAACCCTCGAAAAAGGGTCATAACTCTTTACTCCAGATTTGAATTAATCTATACTTTGTTGCATTGGAAACTAGACTCAGAGATATTTATTTAGATAGTTTATGAGGCACACAAATCCTCATATTGGGAGATATGATCGTTTAAAGTTGACTTTGCATTAGGAGTTTCCTATGACATTGAATCAAATCAAACACTACTTGCACACTCTAGAAATAATTTATTACCTAAGAACAAGTGAGAATTGTAACAACCAAAACTCGATTCATGATGTCACCTACAACCCACCTGTAAGCTAGCCTATTCCTATAGCCCGGAGCAACAAGAAATGGACCGTAAGAACCCACAACTACCAACAGTAAATAAAAAAATAGAATAAAGCCAAAATAAAAGATATATAAACAAACTTAGACAAAAACCTGGTGTCACTGACATAAGGAGATATAGAACGGAGTATTAAAAAGAAATGTACATCCTATACAAGCTCCTAAATACAAACTAATCCATAGACTACTACGGGGAAAATAAGCAAACATTAACTAGAGGGAGACATGATCACCTATTTGCTAGAAGCTTACCCTAAGTCTCTAAGTTGTAACAGTCTAATCTGCATGATCATGTCTACTGTGATGACCCACACCAGTATTCGTACCATGAAAATAGTGCAAAAATGCATATTGAGTACCATAAACAAAGGTACCCAGTTGGCATCAAAGGCCAACATGGGCACAAATAAAGCATAAATAAATCAAGGTAAGGAAAGTAAAGCAGGTCACAATAATAAGTAAAGCGGGAAAGGGAGCTAACTACAAGGAAGTAAGGTATACAGCTAGGTACATTGGAGAAATGATACAAAATATAAAAAAGTAGGTCTGTGCACTTCTGTCTCACAGAATAATCCAACTACCACAAGCCTCAATATAACAAGAATACAAAATAAGTACCTGGGATCCAGCTGAGTGTAAATGGTAATCGACAAGGAAATGACTATTACCATAATTAAAGGCATAAAGGAAGGTAAAGAACAGATATAACCCAAAAAGTCACCCATATGAACCCTGGGTACAATAAGAAAGAAAACATACAAAACCTACCTGATGCCCCACCCTCTGCCAGGTACAAACAAGACAAACAAGTGAACTCACTGTGACTTCCCCCATAAGCCCAGCGAGTACAAAAAGTGTGATGGAATGAGTTCAAGGTGGAAATAAGGAATAACTACCGGGGTTCTTAGGTTACATACGGGAGGCCTCACCCCAAAGACAGCTCTCAGCTAGAAAGGGAGGTCTTACCTGAAAAATAGCCCTTGGCTAACCACAGGAGGTCCTACCTCAAAATAAAATCTCTCAACTAAACACAGGAGGTCTCACCCCTAAATAAAGGCTCTTAGCCAAATGCAGGAGGTCTTAACCCCAAGCCACGACCACAGTGATACATATAGATAAAAAAAAACCTCAGTTCAGTCATTTATCATGAAAATAGCTCCATACTGCATCGCAGTCATAGATGTTGAGTTATAGAAAACTCCTTCCAGTTACATTTTGTTAGAAAGTCCTATTTTTTGCATCATTTAAGCTCTTACCATCTCATGACAACATAGGGTCTCACCCTTTAATCTCTACACAAGAAAACGCTACAATGCATGCCATGGAACAATATAATGCAAATAAACAAGCTCTCCGAAAAGTCTAGGATTAGCCATAGGCCACCAAATAAGCACACAACTCTCCCACAGTCATAGTACGACCCAATACAGTCTCTCAAGAAAAATGCCACTCTTAGCAAGGCCAGAGAAGCATACTACACCCCGAAACCTACTCTGTCCTTTCACAGGACCCCAGCATACTATACCCTGAAACCTGATATGTCCTTTCAAGGGCTATCAAACTAAATTTCATCCCAAAATCTAGACAACATCATACAAATACTCTACATAACCAAGTCTAAGAGGAGAGTAAACCTAGCCAACCTGGACGCCAACGCAAGCCCTCGAAATGCCCACAAATCAGTCTGAAGCTCTGAAAAAGCCCGAAACTGGTCGAAACTATAAAATTTGGTATCCAGAGGTCAAAAAATAAAAAATGATACCCATTTTCCTAGTATAATTTGGATCGTAAATCAGACCCATGGGCTCTACAACCCAAAAAATAAAACTAAATTTACTAGGAGGTAAGCCTCTGCTCAAGGAACTCGTGGTTTAAAAATAAGCTCGAACGGACCCCAAATAAGTCCTCAATTGGACAAAGAAAGTATATATAAGAAGAAGAATTATTTATGACTTGATTACACAGAAAAACACCTAGATACGAACCTGAAAATGATGATAAAAATTGAGTTTTCATTAAGAAAAGAAGCTCAAAATGTGTATTTATAGGCCTATAAACAATAACCGTGAACATCAACCATGAATAGTGAACGTGAATAGCATTTTGACAGAAAAATGCTATGTAAAAGCTATTTTGAGAACTCTGATAGAGGGCTCAGAATGGAAACGTAGTCCAATTTTTATAAAAAAAAATATGACAATTGCATGAAAAATATATTCTAGACTCAATGGAATAGACGAAATGACCAACGGAGGTTATTTGAGCAGAAAAAACCACCAAACCAAACTTAATAAAAATGGTATAACTTTCTAACTTTTCACATGGACCCTTAAAATAGGCATGGACACCTCAATAAGCACATCAATGACCCAAATATCCTAAATGCAATATTTCGAAGCTGATGGAAGCATCAAAATTTTGATTTGGCACTCCGATCACCAAAAGCCATCTTAGGCTCCAAATTAAACTCTAACTAAATTGAATTTCCACAAAAATCGCTCAAACTCAAAACAAAAGCCCCAGAACTTAAACTAAAGGTCTAGGTAGACCAAAGTTGTCATTCCGCAGCCAAAGGAACTATAGGACATTGATTTCGAGATCTTTAACTAAGATTCACTCTCAAGTTCCACTTTTTTAAGCTTAAGCCTTTAAAATAAAAAAAATAAGATAACAGGCTATAAAACTTCTAGGGAACCAAACTAACAGTCCCAGTAAGTCATGAATCACTTGCGAAAGCTAACAGAAGGCCCTAAGCATGGAAAAAACTAAAAGGCAAGTAAATGACCACATAGGTCATCACAACATCTGCCACTAAAAAGGACTTTCGTCCTCAAAAGTGAAGGAAAGAGTAGTACCTGAGGGCTCAAAAGTATGTGTGTATAATGAGCTTACATATCATGCTCTGCCTCCTAGGTAGCCTCCTTGGCTAATAGACTTATCCGACGAACCTTTACCATAAGAATCTCCCTGGACATGAGCCACCTTATATCTCTATCAATGATGGCCTTAGGATCCTCAACATAGGTAAAGCGATCATCAAGCTAAATAGGCTTTCGACGAAGCACATGAGATGGCTCTGGCATATACCGACAAAGCATTGACAAATAAAACATAGGACGCACAACATCTAACACTAGAAGTAAGGCAATTCAATAGGCAATATCTCCAAATTTAACTGTGATCTCATACGACCCAATGAACCTAGGGATTATATTATCCCGCCTACCATACCTCATAACCCCCTTCATGGGTGACATACACAAAAACATCATATCACTAATACTAAACTCGAAAGGCCATAGCCTATGATCCGCATAGGACTTCTGCCTACTATGCGTTGTTCGGAGCATATCCTGAATAACTATGGACTATCAAATGTTTCACAAAAACAATCAAAACTTTGGGGGTCTCCATACCATAAAACCAACCAATAGGTGATCTACAATGCCCGCCATACAAGGCCTTAAATGGTGCTATTTGAATGCTAGTGGGATCGCTGTTATTATACGAAAACTCCACCAAAGTTAAATACCTATCCTAACTACCTCCAGAATCAAAGGCACAAGCCCGAAATATATCCTAAAGTACCTAAATATTCCTATCATATTATCTACCAGTTTGATGATGAAAGGCTATACACAAATCAACCTCTGTACCGATCTCCCTTTATATTATCCTCCAAAGTCGAGATATGAACTGAATGTCCTTATCTGGTATAATAAAACTAGTACCTACGAAATCTAACCACCTTATGAATATACAACTCAGACAGTTTCTTCGCACCCTAAGACAAGTCTGTCGATAGAAATGAGATAGCTTGGTCAATCAATCCACGATGACCCAATTACAATCACAACATCTAGAAGTGCAGGGAAGGCCAAAAACAAAGTCCATAGTAATGCACTCTAACTTTTGCTCAGGAATAGGGATTCTCTATGTCTCACTGCCTAGTCTCCGGTGCTCAAACTTTACCTATTGACAGTTTAGTTACCAAGACACAAAGGTTGCTATATCTCTCATCATGCCCTGCCACCTATAATGCTAACAAAAGTCATAATACATCCTTGCTATACCTAGATGAATGGAATATCTGGAGTATTAGGCCTCACGTCTTAGATTCTGAATCAATCCAACATCCCTAAGCATATCAAAACGACCATGAACACATAATACACCAAAATCAACTAAAACCCAACTAAAATCACCCCTCAAAATCCACTCTCAAACTCGAATCAAATAAGGATCCTCATACTAACGCTATCGAATCTGATCAAACAAAGCAGACCTAGCCTCAACATATGAAATAACCCTCCACGGAGCAAAAAATTTCCAATCTACCAACCTATTGGCCAACGACTGGATGTCAGAGCCAAAGGTATCTCTAAAAATAGTATAGAATCTGGTCTACCTATTCTCACAACCTCTCGACTAAAGGTATCTACAACCATATTATCACAGCTTGGGTGATAAAGAATAGGCAAGTGATAGTCCTTCCAGAGCTCAACCCATCTATGTTGCCTTAAGTTGAGCTCCTTATGAATCAAAATGTACTACAAACTGTGGTGATCAGTATAAATATCACAATAAAATTCATATAAGTAGTACCTCCAAAACTTAAGCACGAAAACTACGGCTGCTAACTCCAAGTCATGGTTGGGGTAGTTACATTCATGATCCTTCAGCTTTTTCAAAGTATAAGCGATAACATGACCTTATTGCATCAGAAACACATCTTAAACTAATACCAGAAGCATCATAATAAATTGTATAGATGTTACCCTTAAGTGGTAAGGAAAGCACCAAGCGGTAGTCAATAACTCCTTAAGTCTTAGAAAGCTAGATTCACACTCAGCTGACTATTGGATGAGAACGACCTTCCGTGTCATAGTTAGAGGGGTTGCAATGGATTAAAACCCCTAAATAAACTGGTGATAGTACCCGGCTAACTCTGAAAAACTATGAATCTCTATAGGTATAGTAGGTTGAGACCAATCACATAATGCGGATAACTTAGCTGGATGAATACTAATACTAGCACTAGATACCATATGACCCAACAAAGCTACATACTCGAACCAAAACTCACACTTTGAGAACTTGGCATAAAGTTGCTTAGTCGTCAAAGTCTAAAGCACTATCCTCAAATGCTCCCCATACTCCTCTTGACTTCGCGAGTATACCAATATATCATCGATGAAAACTATCACAAAGGAATCTAGATAGGTCCTGAACACTCGATTCATCAAATCCATAAAGGTTGCAGGAGCATTAGTCAGTGTAAATGACATCATTAGAAAACTCATAATGCCCATACCTCATCTAGAAAGTTATCTTTGGAATATCCTCACACTGAATCCTCAACTCATGGTAACCGAATCTCAAATATATTTTAGAAAATAGGGCAGCACCCTGTATCTAATCAAACAAGTCATCAATATGCGATAGTAGATACTTTTTCTTAATGGTCACCTTGTTCAATTGCCTATAGTCAATACATATTCGCGTACTCTCATTCTCCTTTCTAAAAAATAGGACCCATTCACCCCAAGGAAAAATAGTAGGATAGATGAAGCCTCTCCCAAGAAGATCCTGCATATGTAAACTCAACTCACAAAGCTATACTGGGGACATACAATATGGAGCAATAGAAATGTGTCTGGTGCCCGAGTCAACCTCTATATCAAAGTCAATATCCCTCTCAGGTGGGAGGCTAAGTAAATCAATAGGAAACATATCCAATAACTTATGAATGACAGGAATAGACTCGGGGGAGGGAGGATTAGCATTAACATATCTAACATTAGACAAATAAGCCAGACAACCACAAAAAATAAGCCTACAAGCCTCAAGACAAGATATGACCCAAACTGATGAATGGCTAGTAGGACCCTACCATACCATCGAGGCACACTAGGCATGGATAAGGTCACGGTCTTGGCATAACAATCCAAGATTGCATAGTGAGAGGATAACCAATCCATGCTAATAATTACATTGGAATGCATTATATCTAACTCAATCAAATTAACGAAGGTGCTATACCACTGAATAGTTACAGTACAAGATCTATAAACTTGATCCACCACTAGGCAGGTACACTTAATGGCATATATAAAGATTCCCTAGACATAACCAAACGAGTAACAAAATACATAGAGTCATATGATAATGTAGATTTAAGATCAAATAGAGCTAAAGTTGAATGACCATAAACAAGTAATATACCAATCACAATGGTGCCATATGCCTTAAGCTCGACTCTGTCTAGGAAAGCATAAAGCTTACGGTGTGCCCTTCCTTGCTACTTGCCTCTTTACCCTTTTCCCCACCTCTATGGCCTCCTCCCCTGCCTTCCCGAGCTACAATCTTTGCACCTCTAGCCAGTGGCACTATCTTATAGTTTGTGCAGGTAAGGAAGTTGTCTGTGTGGCCTTATGCTGAGGGAAATCTCTAAAAATATGACCTATATCACCACAATCAAAGCATGGGACTGATCCACCAACCCTAGTTCCCTTGAGACAATCTCTAGAAATTTGACCTACTTACCACACTGGAAAAACCCATCTCAGCCCCTAGAGCGACTGCTAAAACCCTCAGCATAACCTTACAAACCTGAACCAAGGCCCTTGGGGGGCTGATTGTTCTACCTTGTATCTGAAGTTTGGAGTGCAGCATGATACTGTCCGTTAGATTGACCCTAGTAATGACCCTATTGGAGATCTCTATTACCACTGTGATAGTCTCTACCTGCTGACTAGGAACCCAAATAGCCGCCTGGTGGCACTGTCTCTTATCACTGCCCTCTTGGGCTCCACTATCCATAAGCTCCATCCGACGAGCATGATCAGTAACATCCATAAATATTTTCTTCAGCACTAACAACCACTCAACAGATCTGTGTAAGCAGGCCTCAACCTATATGTAAAGTGGTGGATCCAATCCTCTTCAATGGGTAATATCTCCTAACATGCCTAGATAAATTAATAAACCGGGTTGTATACCCAGGAATAGTCGTGAAGCCCTACTGTAAATCTATAAATCGTGCCTATAGTAACTCTCAGGTTGTATCCATAAAACCTCTCTAAATTGAATCCATGTCAACAAGGGCGAAGCAGGAGGCCTGCGGTCTAGACTGGTAGGTCCCTCAAGTAGATAAGTAATAAAATCAACTCTATGAGTATCCAAAAGATCCAAAGTTATTAAACTCTCATTGCAGGTTGTAATGAACTCGTGGGAGTCCTTCCCCACTTCCCTTGAGAACCTAAATGGTGAAATTTAGAGGAAATGGTCAAAAAACTTCCTTAACTCAAAGGCTGGAATAATAGGGGCTGACACCGAAGTAGATACCATAATGTCCTAAACTGGAGCCATAGGTGGTGATGCTGGAGCTGTAGCTACTAGGGGAGGCGGTACACCCTAGTTCTCTCCTATTATGGAATTTGTCAGTACCCCACCAAATATATGAAGAATCTACCATAACATATCTCCAATAGCGGTAGGTGGTGGCTGTGTAAACTGCGATTGATATACAGATATGGCATGTGGCTGCATTAAAGGGTATACTATGACTTTATCTAGCTAAGTAGAAGATGGAAGGGTATATGTCGGCTAAGTATCCCCTTCTACCCCCTCATGACTTGCTGGGGTGAGGGGCTCATTCCATGGATGAACCTCGGGTACACACCATCTGCGAAAGAGTGAAACCAAACTGAGTCTTTCCAGAAATGGTACGAATATCACACACCATAAGAACCAAGAGGTAAAATCTTTCCTAAGGTACCTATAGCCTCCCGAAGACTGCATACGAATGTCTACGTACAAATCTTTAAGACTCTACTAGGTACTTCTCCAATGCCAGAGAGACCAGTGAATCTAAGATCGATACCACTTTATCACGACCCAAACCCGGGTCATTATGGCACTACAACCCACTTTTAGGCCAGCCTATCCCTATAGCCCAAAGCGACAAGAAATGAGCCATAATAACTACCAACAGTAAATAAATAATAGAATAAAGCCAACAACAAAGGTATATAAACAAACTCATCCCAAAATATGGTGTCAATGACACAAGGAGCTATAGAAAAGGGTATCCAAAAGAAATATACAGCTTATACAATCTCCTAAGAAAAACTAAGGCATAGCCTATTGGGAAAAAATAAGCATACATCAACTGGAGCGAGACACGATCATCTTGTAAGCCAAAAGCTCACCGTAAGTCTCCGAGATACAACAGTCTAATCCATACGATTAGGCCTCCTGCGATGATCCACATCGGCATCTACACCGTGAATCATAGGACGACTGGGCACAAGTAAAGCATAATTAAATCAAGGTGAGGAAAGTAAAATAAGTCACAATAGTAAGTAAAGCAGGAAAGGGAGTGAACTGCACAACTAACAGCAGGGCAGGCACGATACACAGTTAGGTACAGAGGAGAAAGAATACAAAATCTAAACAAGTAGGTCTATGCACTTTTGTCTCACAGAATAATCCAACTACCACAAGCCTCAAGATAATCGGAATACCGAAACAAACCTGGGCTCTAGCTGAGTATAAATGGTAATGGAGAAGGAAATGACAATTACCATAATTAAAGGCATAAAGGAAGGTAAAGAATATATATAACCCAAAAAACCTCACATACTACCCCTGGGTACAACAATAAAGAAAATATAAAAAACCTACTTAACGTCATATCCCACCGGCAGGTACAAATAGAACAAACAAATGACTCAATGTAACTTTCCCCATAAGCTTGGAGAGTACAAACAACGTGATGGAATGAGTGAAAGAGGGTGGAAATATGGAATAAATACTATGGCTCTCAGCCTACGTGGGGGAGGCCTCACCCCCAAAGATAACTCTTAGCTAGACACAGGAGGTCTTACCTCTAAAAAATAGACCTTGGCTAAGCACAGGAGGTCTCATCTCCAAATAAAAATTCTCATCTAAACATAGGAAATCTCACCCCCAAGTAACATCTCTCATCCAAACACAGGAGATCTCACCTCCAAGCCACGTCCACAGTGATACATATAGGTAAAAAAACTTCTGTCTAGTCATATATCATGAAAATAGCTCTATACTGCATCGCGGTCCTGGATGCTTAGTTATAGAAAACTCTTTCCAGTTACATTCCATTAGAAAATCTTATTTTTTGAATCTGTTAAGCTTTTACCAACTCATGACAACATCGAGTCTTACCCACTAATCTCTACACAAGACAACACTATAACGCATGCCACGGAACAATGCAACGCAGATAAACTAGCTCTCAGAAAAGTCTAGGATTGGCCAGAGGCTACCATCTAAGAACACAACTCTCCCACATTCATAATATGTACCAATACAGGCTCGCAAGAATAATGTCACTCTCAACAAGGACAGAGTAGCATACTACACCTCAAAACCTGCTACGTCCTTTCATAGGACCCCAAAACCAGTGGAAAATAGAATAATAATAATAGAATAAAAGGTCTACCAACCTAAAAATAACCCCAAAAACTATCCAACACCATACAAATACTCTACACAACCCACTCTAGGAGGAGAGCAAGCCTACCAGGACGTCAGTGGATGCCTCATGCAAAATCAGCTTAAAGCTCCAAAAAAAAGCCTAAAACTGCTCGAAAATATCAAATTAAGTAAATAAATGTCAAAAGATGAAGAATGATACCCATATTGCCAAGTGCAATTAAGGTCGAAAATTAGGCTTATAAAGGGTCTCGTAGGCCCTGCAGATCAAAAAATAAAACTAAAATACCAGGAGATCTCACCTCAAGGAACCTGTTATTAAAAAATAAGCTCAAGAAGACCCCAAATGGATCCTTAATTGGCCAAAGAAAGTTTATGTAAGAAGAAGAATTATTTATGAATTTATTACGCAAAAAAACACTGGGAAGTGCACCTGAAAAGGATGATAAATGAGTACAAACACAGCCCCAACATCCACTAATGATGCCCAATGATTCTCCCTTGAAAACACTTCTTAGAGATTAAGAATTATATTTTAAGGAGGAAAATCGAGTTTGCATGTAAGAAATGAAGATGGAAACGTGTATTTGTTGGAATTTGAATAGTAACCATGAGAAATAATCATGAACAATGTATTGACAACAAAAGGATGTGTAACAACTATTGAAAAAACTCTGAAAGAGGGATCAGAATGGAAACAAAGTCCAATTTGACAAACCAAATATGCAAATTGCATGGAAAATATATCCCAAACTTAACGAAATTGACAAAACGACTAACAAGGTCATTTCAGAAAAAATACCCCCAAATCAAACTAAATTAAAATGGCATAAGTTTCTATCTTTCGACACGCCAACTAGCCCAGATGCAACATTTTGGAGTTGATGGAAGCATCAAACTTATGATCTGGTGCTTTGATCACCAAAACCCATCCCATTCTCCAAAATGAACTCTGGTTGAACTGAATTACCAAAAAATAGCTCAAACTCAAAATAAAACTTTGATACTTGAACTAAAGGTCCAACTAGACCAAAGTTGTCATTTCGAAGCTAACAGAACTACTAAAATATTATTTCGAGCTCGTTTACTAAGAATTCACTCTCAAGTTCTTTTATTTAGAGGTTAAGCCTTTAAAACAGGAAAACTGAGATAACAGGTTGTAGAACTGCAAGGAACTAAACAAATAGTCCAATTAAGTCATAAATGACTTGGCACAGCTATAAAAAGCACTAAGCATGTAAAAAGCTAAACGGTAAGTAAATGACCATGCAAGTCATTATAGAAATCTTAGAACTCACTCATAAACACGTATATAGAATGGTTCAAATTCTAGATGGAAATTTTAGGGTGTTACATTTGTCCTTTAATGAAGAGTAAAACTAGAGCATGAGTAGTACTAAGAGTTAAGAGTCTAGAGTTTAACTGACATAAAACACGAGACTGATCTTAAGTTGCACATTACTAAATGTAAGTATAATGGAACGAATATAGACATAAGAATCATGATAAAGCTGACTGATTGGATACTTATCCTGTATGTTCCATTGATTGAACTATACATGAATAAGATGATAACTGATCTAACAAAATTAGACGTGAATGAATGTCTCTGGCACGAATGCATAGATTAAGACTCATGGAAAAGTTAAAATGGAGCATGGAACTATTCAAGAACTTTTCACAATTACGAAGAGTTGTTTAAATATGAGGCATAAATGCAAGGAGTTGATATAATTGTGAACAACTAGATAAGATGAGCTGGATATGAACATAGTATCTTACCATGTCTAGGGTTATACTTGTCAACTGAGTTGTACAATTGTGAAGGACCTTATTTGGCTATGAAAGAGTGCATGAGCACGAGCTAAAAGTGGCAGAAGATATCATGGACAGATTGAAGTCATAAGATCATATAATCCATTTCATAAGGCAAAA
The DNA here is from genome assembly GCA_039654485.1 of Withania somnifera. Lineage (NCBI taxonomy): Eukaryota > Viridiplantae > Streptophyta > Magnoliopsida > Solanales > Solanaceae > Withania > Withania somnifera. The sequence goes on from JBDJHY010232828.1 coordinate 19,584, forward strand.
TAATTCCATAGATATCTTCTTCATAAGGAACTTAGTTATAATCTGAGGGAAATGGTCGAGAATATGAGTCATAAGGGCCTTTTAGGTAAGAACTGCTAGCATAATCTGGATAGCCTAGTCATCTGATTTAGGTTGATAAGCATGGAAGTAACGGGCTGGGACGTAAGCATCATCGAATCTGAAGTTATCTAAAATGAAATATAAGTGTAAAAGGTATAATTAGGAGGAAAACTCAGTTACCTCGTATTGTATTTGAGCTAAAGGGGAATAGATGTATGTTTATTGGTATTCCATGAATGAAAGATATGACAAGATGGAAAGATAAAACTACTAGTCATGAAAATGATTTCTGAAATCAGGCATCTATCATGGATGGAATTGATTTTTCTAGGAGTAAGCACTCCACTAGAATACATATAGCATGAATACACCAAAGCAATCATGTGGAATGGGCATAGGCTTGAATTCTAAGGAGTAAAACTAAGAGAAATAAGGAAAACTACTGAGTATGTCTATTAGATTTGTAGGCTGAATTACGAAGCTGTAAGGAACTATATAACATGGAACATATGAGATCTATAGGACTACTATGCCTCAATCAATATAGCCACTAACTTTTAAGACTAACAACACTTCCTAAAACATGCTTCTTTTCTTGAAACACTACACTTCACTGGCTGTGACTTCAAGTTCTCTTGAGGACATACTACACAAAACTTATAAGGGCTAGGTATAACTACATAACCTTACTTTGTTCAAGACTAACCCCGAGGTACAAGGTGCTACCTCTAATGAAATCATGCTAGTCTAAGCCACAAATTTTCATATTTTATATCCACATAAATATTACTTTTTCTCCCTAAAATTAATTAACCTCTATCTCCAATAAAGGAGTTATTAACCATGTGCTGGAAATTAGCCACAGATTGATCAAAAGGACATTTAAGATTATAATTATGATCTATCACTGA
>JBDJHY010232829.1:0-10991 GCA_039654485.1 Withania somnifera
ATTTTCTTTCTATTTCTTTTTTCTTCAATACCTTTTTTTCACATCATATTCTCTCAAAGAGGGCCCTTTCACCTCAAAAACATCTATTGGTCATCTTTTACACTTGACCATCCCTTTCTCCAGGTTCAACAATTAAAACTCAGTCCATGCTACAGTGCTAAAGGAAGAAGGGTGCAAAAACCAGTGATTCAACAAAAGGATCAAGGAAAAAATTTACTACCAAAGAATACGCTAAAGGTTCAAAGGGGCTAAGTAGTGATATAATATCTAAATAGGCTAAAATTCACATGACATATCAAAGAAATCCTATATCATCTTCTAATTAGAGCAATACTTTTATTTTTCTTCAATAACATGCAGGGCAAGTTCTAGACTGAGATGCAAAACATGGAATATGCAAGAATCCTCACTTCACTTGACACAAGTCTCAATCAAGATGGATCAATTCTACTTCTAAGACAGAAAGGGTCGTCACAAACTATAAAATAAGAAATGTTATGTACAGAGTCACATCCATGAGTTTAGGTGTTAGAAAATTTTTCATTTAATTTAACACTCACGCACTTATAGGAACGTATTACTCAAGCTCAGACCTAAATTATTTGTATCAAACAAATCAATTGGTGTTTTGTTTCTCCCCAAAAAGATATAAAATAAAATACTTCTCAAAAAAATAAAAATAATTCCAAAAAAGAAAAATACTTAAAAATAATCAGTTCAAAAGGCCCTCCTCGAAAAAGAACCGAAAAGAAAAATCAAGGGGTGGATAAAGTATGCTTTGCTAAAAAAAAACTCATATAGCATACTTCATTCTAAAATAATATAAGAAGATATCCCATACTACATTTAAAATCATGCTTTATACCTAAAGCAATAAAAAGTACAATACAAGGGTTGAAAATACTCCCTGAGGCCAAAGATCGACGGATTAACAACTCATGGCATGAGATACTCAGAATTCTCTCATTTTTAGTTCTTCTTGTGGGCACCTCACACTTAGTTAAAACCATCTAGATAACTTTTGGAATTTTCAATATCCTTATCTTCGGGTACTCAGACTTTCCCTAACCTGCAAGAAAAACAAAAACAACACAAAATCAAAAAGTTACACTATAAAAATAAAATAATAAAATAATAAAATAAAATAAAATCCTACTCTACTAGTTGGGTTTCCTTCTTACAAGCTCCTTATTTAACATCGTTGCACGACCCTTCAACTTTTTCCTCCACCTTGAACTTATAAATTTTTTCCCTAAGTTTTTTTTCATTTTCCTTTCATGCTCAAGGGACTTACGTAGAAAGATAAAGGAACTAACAAAATTTGCATATTTTCTTGGCCCTTAAGTGAGGAATGTATTGTTTTAATTCAGGCACAACAAATTCAAGAATATATAGATAGTGTTCCTCCTCCTCAGATGCTTCTATAGACTCAAATAGTTTGATTAACATCTCACTCTCTAGATATGATGTAGAAAAATGACTAGAATGAGGTCTAATTTTTCCAAACTCATGAATTTTATATTATTTACATCCTCACATAATTTGGTGTACTCTCCTCAACAATGCCAACTTCACGAAAAGTATGATCAAGTAATAGCCATTCACATTTTACCTCTTCAATTTGGCTAATAAGTAACTTTTTGGCACCACACAACTTGTATTTAAAATTTTGTGCATTAAACTCATCAATCTTTGCACTTAACTCATCTTTTAAGTTGTGAATATCTAAGCCAAACCTGTCAACCTCATAAAGGAGCTTCACTTGTCCTTTTATCAAGTGTGTTATTGCATGCTCCATGCTTCTATAGAGATCCCCAAATTGATCTAATAACTTCCTGCACGAATTCATACTATAAAGAACACAAGAATCATTAATTTTTTCATTAGCAACATTTGGGGTAAGGTATTAACATACCGGGCACTCATTCCAACGGCCACCCCAAAACTCACAAGATAGAGATGATGTACACAACTCACACTCAGAAATATATTGGCATTGTTGCCAAAAGTGGGGTCCTCTACAATAAGGACAATAATTTATAAAATAGGAATATTTATTACTCAATACTTTTTCATGCAAAGATGCCATCTTAGAGAGAGTACTATATTATTATTATTAATATTTTTTTTAAAAATGAAATGTAATAATTAATAATTATAAAAAAACTTATATATACAAAAATGTATATATACAAAACTTAAATAATTGAAAAGAAAAAGTTTAAACCAAAAAAATTTAATTTCAAAGTCCCCGTCAACGACGTCAAAAACATGTTGCATCCAAACGCACACGCAAGTGCACGCGATCGTACAAGTAATATAGTGGTTCTTGCGAGCCGGATGTCAAACCTACAAGGACTTGAGATTAACTATTTAACTTAATTAAACTAATTCTAATATTTTATTTAAGCGAAAAGTTTTCAGAGGTATATTTGTGAATTTAATTAAACTAAGAATAATAAAATTATCTAATAAACAATTAATCTAGAGAAGAATATATTCTTATTCAATATATTCTTATTCAATCAATGAATGAATCGAACTAGGGTTCTGGATTCGCTAGCAATTTAATTTAATTAATTAACTTAAATTATCTAATTGTTGGTTCTGGGGTTTCATCTATGAGTAGCGAATGATCATCCACTAATCACCCATCTATATTAACCTCACAACTACTTCGATTGACTTTTGTTGTGATAATTTAGTTAGATGCATTATAGTTATCTTACCATAATGAATCAAACGAGGCAAACTAAGTACAATATCTTGTCTTAGTTGCAAATACTCACTCCTTACATTTTTGGTTCTATCCTTCAGATTTCCGATCACTTTACTTTCAAGGTTAAAAATTTATCATAATGGTCGTGAAACACTATTACTACACATAGAAACATAAGATCAATTATATGATAATTCTCATAAATTAAATAATATATAATTAAATAATCATCATGCTAGTTTGTAGCAAAACCCTAGAACAAAAAGAATTGGCCCTACATAGACTTGGAATAATCACAATAGATCATTCATAGAAAAACACAAAAACATATAAATAAAGGAGAAGAAAAGAATACACAACTGTTCCCCAACCTTCACAGCGGCTCTAAGATCTTGTCGTCGATTAAAAGTCTTCTAAAAATATTATGATAATGTTAAATTGAAAATAATTTGTACCCTAAAATAATATGTACCGTCCTCTTTATTGTGCAAAATAGAGTATTTATAGGTGTAGGAACTAACCCCAAATAAAATAACCAAGTCCAAAATAATTTTTGCCGGAATAGAAGAGATCACGACGTGATCCATATCGTGATTGATTAATAGAATGCCATCATGAAATGGATCCCGTCATGATTGGCTTCTGAAATATGGCTGATCAATCAAAAAGAGGAAAAAACAGTGCAACAATTGCAATTTGCAAATTGAATTTCAATTGTATACATCATTGTATTATTAAATCTCTTTTAATATAATCTTAACTTTATTCCATTAAGCTGCCTGCTTGAAATTCCTTTTATAATCTCCCATATTTAATTAATTTGAGCTCCAAACTTCTTTTCGCATCAAATAGTTCCTAAACCATAATATACCACATTAGCACAATATAAAATATTTATTACTCAAGAAACAAATAAGAATATTAAGATATGAGGAGATTAATGGGTAACTATGTGTTATCTTGGTCTCACATCAACTACAATCTGGTAAAGGAAAAATCAAGTTGTTCCAATGACAGAACCTACAAAATGTAGAAAAGCAAGGGTTTGAGTACAAAAATAAAACAATGGGTATTCCATAAGTATTTATGGCTTTCTCTAAAATAAAGCGATGACTAGCACCACTATCTTGATAACGCGACCACAATCCTCCTAAGGCACTAAGATGTAGAAAATATCATAATCCAACATTTTATAAAGATAGATACAAGGCACAGGGGATAACAATAACACAACTAACTACTCAACAAAAACAATAGCTATAATCTAGAATCAGCTAATGAAATATCAACACAAAGTCCTACAGACCATTATCACAATAATGTATCAATATTGCCTTAAATGGCATCTGAACAGATAAGTGACAACGTCAATAAGATATCTAGAATTGATGCAATTCCCAAGTATCAAAATCTCACCCCCGTCATATCCTAAGTGTAGGCCTCCCCAATCGAGTCAACTTATGAATTGTTGGAATATCCTACAAGTCATACCATAGACTTGCAAAGTGAGTCCATTATCACTCATCTCAGTCCCAAATATACGAGTCCACTAATGGTATGAAGATACATCTGAAGCAATTGAAAAAAGGACTCGTGAACAGGATTCTAAAAGGAAATTCTAAGGTAAAAAGAAACTCTACTCAAGTATAATCTATGTCAGTCTATAACACATAATTCTACCCACAATAGGAAGGCTACATTTAACATTACCAAGAAATAGACTTGTAGGATATATTTTGAAATGAGTAGACCATTATCAATATAATAATTTATAACCAGTACATAATTATCTCATAAGACAATATATACACAAAAAGGGAAGCCAGTCCCTACCATCATTTTGTGCTCCACTCAGTTTCTAACACACAAGTCCTTCGCAATAGGAAGGTACATCCAACGCTGCTGAGAAATAGACTTGTGGAAAGAATTCTAAATGCGGAAGCCATGGTACAAGTATCATCTCATAAATCAAGCTCTTATCATGCAGTATCTATCACTAGTCTATTCAAATATCGGTATCTCTTCTATATTTAAGCCACTACTCATGGGAAATATCCCGCTCGTTGTACCACTAACTCAAGAAAAGAGTCCTTTACACTCAATAAATTCCCAATAAACAATTCTATCCATAATAGGAAGGGTACATCCAATGCAACTAAGATGTAGACTTGTTGGATGGGTTATAAAAGAATAGGAAAGTAAACCATAGTTAAATCAATATAACTGTATGACCTTCCCCATTTCAATCTGGTTCAATCATGACCTTTATCAATAATTTATGATAAATAGGAGGCATCATAACATCAATCAAATACCCATGGCGAAATGTGGTACCCAATACAATAATATCATGACAGAATGTGAAAATTCAATCCAATTGTATCACATAGAAATGTGGCAATCCAACCAATCATATCATCATAGTAATATTGGTATGGGACTTAGCCCTTGCTTTTACATTACCAATAATTTCATGTCATAGAAATTTCGGTAAGGACCTCGATGCTTGCTTTTATATCATCAATATTTACATAATCAAATCAAAATTCATAAGCCAACAACGTTTATAATATCCCAATTGAAGTGAAATATGGAATATCAAAAGTAAATAACTCAACAAGTCCAACATATATAATATCAACTCATGGAGACAAGTCCGCCACATGGTATAATCTTCACTGAATGTGAATCAGGTGCATAAATCCCATCCGGGTAGTACAAACTACTATGAAAAAATTCAATCAACAAGGAATGAATAAATCAAGCCATTATTCTTGTTTTCATTCCTCTGTTTTAACTTGTATGCTTGACACTAGTGTACAGGTGAATACTCGTCACTTCAACCCATATAAAAACCCCTAAATATTCCTTATTACTCCCAATAATAAGAAACTAACTGTATAATATCCTAAGATTCTTTGTAAGAGAGTCAACCTCCACTTTTCTAAAAACGAATCAATCAACTCAAGAAGAAGCCTTTTTTTGTCAAGCCTCCAAATCTATAAAATTTATTCAAGTATGGACTAAAGTGAGAAAACATAAACTATGACACCCATATTGCTATTTTTGAAATCGGATAAAAAATTCCCCCCAAAAGGTCAAAACCAAAGGTCAAGGGTAAATTTGAATTTTTTATTCAAAATCGTGTTTCCCATATCTTAAGGATCTCAAATATGGAATATTATAAAAAAAAACAGAGCAGAAGTTGACCCTTAAAAGTCAAAAAACCCAATCAAGGTTTTTCACAAAAATCCCTAAATTTTACACTTTGAAATAAGTGATTCTTGATGTTAAAATCATGAAATACTCAATGGGCAATGAAAAATCAATAATCAAAGATCTTACCTAAGAGCTTTTCCTTGAAATTATATTCAAGATACCCGAAAGTGAGCTCTCAAGGTACAAAAATAAAAAATAGGAAGAAAAGGCACGTTCAATGATTTTTATCACTTGAAAACTAGATAATACAATTCTTTATGATCACGTCATTATGACTCGTGATCGCAAAGGGAGAATGGGTAGAGATACAATCACGTGTAAAAATATAACAATTACGATGGATACCTGGATAATTTATGCAATCAAGTGAGGTTACCTCACGATCGGGATGAGGAGAATAGTTGATCTACGCAATTGTGATACAGACCTTAGAATAATGATAAAGGTATTGTAGCTTCACTAGATATAACAATTTACAACCATAAGGATAAAAACTCAATTTGTAAATAGACCCTCTAGATTCGTTCATAATCTCATGAACACAAACCATCTAGGCTACCCAACTAAATTCGATCTTCTAGTCTCCACTATTTAGGTCTCCTTGACTCGATACATGAAATGGTTAGTAGAAATATAAACTTTGCCTAAAAAGACAAAAATGCTCTAAAGAATATCAAACCTTCTCCTAAACAAAAAATGACCTGCCGAATCCAACAAGATTGAATGAATTTAAATACGAAGATATTAACATCAAATGTTGACTAAAGTCAAACTTTGTCCTTAAAAATCAACTTTATATCGTCAAACATACTAAAATCACCACAAAAAGTATAGAATTGAGACCAAATTCCACATTCCAAAGCTGATGGAATTTTATCCGAGACTCAAACTCTAAATATTGACAAAAGTCCACTATTTCAACTTAAAAGCTTTCAAAAATAAATATTTCTCAAAATGTGCATTTCACTTGTTTCAAAACCAACTCGATAAATTAACAATTATAACCTAGGGAAACTATTGGGAAGGGAAAAATGATTTTTTTTTCAAGAAATACAAAAAATGACCTTGAGGGTCATTATAAATGGCGCTCAAATTTTAGTCTTTGACAATTCAAGCATTTATATACGAATTTAACTATATCCTTCTTCATGCCACATCACCAGTAGTGCAGGCTCAAGTCATGGTACATCTTTCCTGCTTCGGGGTAAATGGAATATCTTAAACAATAAATCTTTTCTAGAGTTAATTGAATCAAATCACCCTCCTTTGGAACATAGATTCTACAACCAATCTGCAATACATTGTCAGAATCAAGAAAGGCCTCTTTTATTCCCCTCTCAAAACTTTACTCTTATAATGCAGAATTTCCCACCTTTGAATTGCTTTTCTTTAATCTAGTTCATCAAGGATGAACGACCCTCAATAAAAGTATGGATCCTAGCATTATATGAGATGTATAAAACGATGAAATTTTTGGCTAGGCTCTGAACATCTGTTCCTAAAGGCCTCTCCTCATACAAATCAAAGAAAGACTACCCAGAATACCTTGTTTATTAATCAAAGCATCAACTGCCACATTAGTTTTACCAGGATGGTACAAAATATTTATATCATAATCTTTCAACAACTCAATCCATCATCCATGCCTTAAATTCAAATTCCTCTGATTGAAAATATTTTGGAGTATCCTATGACATGTGAACACCTTATAATGAAACCCATATAAATAATGATTCCACAATATCAAACAAACACGACGACCACTACCTCTAAGTCATGTAGGATAATTTTCTCATGGACCTTCAACTGCCTAAAAGAATAGGGTATAAGCTACCCATTTTTCATAAAAACTCTACCAAAGAAAACTTGAGAAGAATCACAATACACAGGGAAAGGATCATCCTTAGTAGGAAATTCATAATAAGAAACAAAGCCGACAAGGATTTAAGCCTGTGGAAATTGTCCTCCCACTTATCAGACCAATGGAAATCCACATTTTTTGAGTCAACTGAGTTGATGGGGATGCAGTAGAATAATATCCCAACACAAATCATTGGTAATAACTAGCTAAGCCAAAAAAAAACTGCAGATATCAATAGGAAAAGTAGGCCTAGACCAAAAATTAACTACCTCAATTTTGGTCGGATCATCCATAGTACCTTTCTTAGACACCACATGCTCCAAGAAAATCACAGAACTAAGCCAAAACTCACATTTCTAAAATTTTCCATATAACTTCTCCTCTCTCAACCTCTGAAGCACGATCCTCAAATGCTTTACATAATCTTTCTTTATCTTTGAGTACACAAAAATATCATCAGTGATTACTATAAAAAAAATTGTCACGACCCAACTTATCAGGTCATAAAGGCACCCACTATCCCACTAATAGGTGAATCAACCCTGTAGCCTAGAGCCATAAGCGGTGGGATATTAAAATAAGTAAAGCTATACATAAGTTAGGTAGGTAGTGATAATAAGAGAAAGATGAAGATATGGGAGACAAAATAAGATAAAATAGTCAATAAAACCTCCCAAAACCTGGTATCAGTATATACAAGATCCACTAAAAATTACAAAGGATATAAGAGTGTAATACATGGTCTGTCTATAAGATACAAAAGATATAAATATAAGATGATGAGATGTAGAAAAATATGGAATTCTGGAGATCACCTTTCATCACCCAAAATAAGTAGAAATTAGGAACAAAAAAAAATATTATCAATAGTGGCTACTACTAGGATATGCTCCAGGAAGAGGTAGAGTGCATATGAGTACTAGTCGAAGAAGTAATGAGTACCGAGTAGGCTTTGATGGATCATAAGGGACATAACAATTATAACTACAGTAAGTAGAAGGAAGGTAAAGAAAGAAAGCCATAAAAATAAGTAAGACAACATAGGGAGCTAGCTACACAGAACAGAAGCAAGAAGGAAAATATTAATAAGAAAGCCACAACAATGAGGCATGATCTTATGTAGGAGAATAAGAAAGTAGTTAGGGTAAGTTGTTGTAATACAAAAATAATAACTAGGAAGCAGTTAATAAAAGCTAACAAGAATGACTATAGGAAAATGGGCGGTGTATCAGTAACCTCAAGGACATAAAAGGGGAGGTATGTCAAGTACAAATACGTATAGATAATCCACTAGTCAAGGATGATCAATAAGTAACAACTATGGATAATAAATACCTGCATAAGTAATAGTAAATATAGATAAAACTTTTCCAAGCCCCATAAGAAAGGAATAGGACAAGCAAGGCACACTCACCCATCCAAAATCCTATATTACCAAAGAGTTCATATAGAAAAAAGTACAGTAAAGTAACACAATGATGACACAATAGTTCCTATGTCCTACGGTAATTATAGGCCTAGTTGGCAAGACCAATAGAAGCACTTCCCCATATACCCCACCTTCGGTGTATTTCTCTTGTAAGGGCAAGGCCTATGGAGGTGCGTTGACTGTGTACCAACATTTAGTGACTCAAAAAACCACATGTCTCAATATCATAGTGCCTCAAAGTATCAGTATCATTGAATCATAGTATCTCTACAACTCAATGCCATACAGTGTCTCGGGAATAAAAATATTAACTTAATAGCATGATATATTAAGAAAAACTTTACTCACTGCTCGAAGTCAGTTCAGTACTTAAGTACTAACAGTAGTAACAACTAATAGTTCCCAACTCTAAGTTAGAAATACTGGCTAAAACATGTGGAAAGGAGTAAAATGCATGCCCGATGCACTGTTAGTTCTAAAATAAGTCAAAACCCTTTAATTATTATTAATTATAAGAAAATCCCAGATTTACCAATTTTGGACAAATATATCTATTTATGGATGAATATGATCCCTTAAGGTCATAATATCTCATGAAACATTGATAACGAGGCCCTACCCCACATATAGCTTTCAAGAACTGAACCTCTCCGACACATGCACTGCATGAATACATAATCACAGCCAGATGCTACAACTATCCAGTCGCCTGATAATGCTTAAATTATACTTCCAATCAACGCATAGATGATCATTGTTCAAATATAGAACCCAACAAGGTTGGGGTTGATCCCATAAGAAATATGGTCTCAGATTTGGGTCTAATGATAATATTTAATCAATTATTTCTAAAAGACATCAAAGTAAATAGGGGGAATTATTTGTTTGAAATATTAACAATTTGCAGTAGAATTTAGAGATCAATTAACGTATTTTGTAATGAAGTTCAATTAATAAGAAAAACCTAGGATTATGTTCACCAGGGCTTTGATAAATCTATAGATTATAAAAGTTAATGGTCTTGAAGTATTTCATAAGTTTATAGTTATTTATAGAAATAGTGTTATTTATCTAAGTATTTTAACCTTTTATCCTAGATAAATCTCTTTTACACCTTTTCAAGATGTAAAAGACTGCAATTTTTCTATCATAATAAATTCAAGATAATTATCCTAGTTACAACAATAATCTTTAAATGAGGTTATTGCCTCGAATATCTTATCATAATCTCAATGCCTAGGTTTAATCATACGGGTAATACTAACTAAAACTAGGTGTGTTCTAATGTTTACAACTACAAAAAATAAGCTAAATTATAGAGATGATGTGTTATTACACTTATCAAGATGTAAGAACCGTGTTAGAATTATAACCCTAGATTTGTTCACCCATGGATTCCACAACCCTAGAGTTGGGGATTTAGCTACTCATGATTGTAGTTACATAATAGTAAAGAGAATATTTAATATATATCATAAAACTAAAATACTCTTCCAACTCATGGTCGATTATAATCAATGATAACAAAACTCTTACACTTTTTTTGTAATAGAGAGAATAAAATGTACAAAACTCTCTCAGGAACAATGATATGAACTGTGATAAGAACTCTCCTTAATAAAATAACCTAATGCACCTATTTATAGTACAGGGGGTACAAGTTTAATATTCAAAACATGGAAACATTTTCAACCTAAGCTTGGGCTGATCAACAGACGGTTCGTCTGTCCTTCCATTATTTGCATCCACCAAACAACGGATTT
>JBDJHY010232840.1:0-10991 GCA_039654485.1 Withania somnifera
CAGTGGGCCCTCGAAGCCTACTGAGTACAGGTTGCTTCAGCGACTTGTACTCATACTACACTTGCATTGTGCAGATCTGAGTACAAGTCATCATCCATGATTCAGATCGCTGATTGTGCACTTAACTTTTGTTCAGAGCTATAGGGTGAGCTTGGCATGCAACTTACTTCTGTAGTCCTTCCGCGTTATATTTTTAATCTTCTCTATTGTATATTCGGAGACAGATGGATATTTTATTTTGTCACTTTAGTAGTTCTGTATATTAGCGGTTCTTATGACATTGACATCGGGTTTTGGGAACTTGTATTACTTCTTATTGTTTTTCCCAATATACATAGTAGTCCTCAACTTAGGCTACGAACTACGGGGTTTGGTTCTCCTACTGGGTGGATAGTAGGTGCCATCATGACTCCGAGAGGTCAGGTCGTGACACCTAGGAGGATAGGTAGAGTGGATATTGGTATTGTACAGGTCCTTCCTAGATATGGTTGATCATGCCCGCAACATAGAGACTTTAACTTTCCAGGGCCAAAGGGGTAGCAAAATAAGACAACGCTATGAGGCAGTTATTCAGGGTCTAGGTCCGGAGGAAGAGATTATGGTAAGGGAGGTCAGGCCCGCCGTTAGTACTAGGATTCTTTGTAGACTTTTGATAGAAGACTGAGCAACCAGGCTTCCAGGGGACTAATTCTAGGTTTATGAGGCCAAATTGAGGGTTCTTGCGGTCAGTCTAAAGATGGAGGTGGTTGTTTCGAGTACGTATGGTCAGGTCATTTTTCTAGAAAATGTCACAGGGTTACCAGAGATCATAATGTATAAGGTTTCATCTATTGAGGGCATAGGGGCCACTTTATTAGAGATTTCCCTCATCAAAGGGCTAGTCAGATCATAGTCATACCTGCCTAGCCAATACACGCAGTACCATCAGCTAGAGGTGGAAACCTAGACCTTTGTTGAGCTATTGAAGGAGGATAGGAAGGAAGAGAGAGAGGTAAAGGTTGTAAGCCGCAGTAGGGTAGGGGCCATTATCAGCTCTATGCTATTTCGATAGGGTTGAGGCTGAGGCTGTAGATGATGTTGTCACAGATATGTTACTTGTTTTTGGGCACTCAACTTTGATTTCATTCAATCCTGGATTAACCTTATCATAAGTATCTATTTATTTTTTTCGCTCGGTTAGGTGTTTCTAGTGAGTTGTTATCTGTGACCTTGAGTATGTCTACCCTTGTAGGTGCAACCCTAGTGGTAGATCGGTTATATAGATTGTGTTTGGTAACTATTCAGGGTTATAAAACTTGGGATGATTTGATTGGGTTAGATATGTTAGATTTTGATGTGATTTTTGGAATGGACTGGTTATCCCCTTATCACGTGGTCCTAGATTGCTATGCTAATATCTTGGCCTTGTCCCAGTATGGTCCCACTAGCCACTCCTCGATTTGGGATTATTTCTTACTTTCAGGACCATAGGCTCATCACTTGAGGTTGCCTTACTTAGTTGTCCTATGTTAGAGATGTTAGTGATTATTCTCCCTCCCAGAGACTATGCCAGTGGATTGTGAGTTCTTGGATGTATTTCCTGTCGATTTACTTGGCCTCCTACCTGAGCGTGATACTGATTTTGCTATTGAGGTAGATCCAGGAATGATTTTTTCTTCTGTTTCCCCTTACCATACGGACCCAATAGAGATTCAAAAGTTGAGTGTTTAGTTGTAGGATTTTCTTGATAGAGGTTTTATATGTCCCAGTGTGTCACCATTGGGTGGGGCTAGTTTTGTTTGTGCAGAAAAGGATGGATCAATGCGGATATGTATTGATTACAAGTAGTTGAACAAGGTGAATTTTAAGAATAATTATACCCTTTCATGTATAATGACTTATTTGACTACCTATAGGGTGCCACAGTGTTCTCCAAGGTTGATTTGATATTCAGCTACCATCGGTTAAGGATTCGGGCTGAGGATGTCCCGAAGACTACCTTTTGGATGAGATATGGGAATTATGAGTTTTTGGTAACGTTTTTTTAGCTGACTAATGAACTTTTTGTTCTTATGGATTTGATGACCCAAGTATTTAATCCCTATTTAGACTCTTTTATGATCGTATTTATTGGTGATAATTTGTTTACTCACTAAATTGGGCTGAGTATGAGGAACACTTGAGGATAGTGCTCCAAACTTTGAGGACTGAGTGGCTTTATGCCAAGTTCTCGAAGTGTAAGTTTTGTTTTGGTTCTATTTCTTTTCTAGGCTATGTGGTATCGGCTACTGAAATTAGTGTTGATCCAACCAAAGTGGCTGCATTACGTTATTAGTATCAACCTGTTACTCCTACAAAGATTTGTATTTTCCTAGGGTTAGCTAGATACTATCACCAGTTTGTGTAGAATTTTTCATCTATCACATCTCCTTTAACTAAACTAACTTAGGAGGATTTTCACTTCCAGTGGTCAGTTGAGTTTGAGTCTAGCTTTTTGAGGCTAAAGGAGTTGCTGACTGTCACTCCATTTCTCTCCTTTTCAGATGAGGGGTAGCCCTATACGGTGTATTGTGATGCTTTGTATATTGGGTAGGGTTGTATTTTTATGTAGAAGGATCATGTTTTAGCTTATGCTTCAAGATAGCTGAAGGATCATGAGCACAACTACCCCACCCATGACTTAGAGTTGGCAGTAGTGGTTTCTCCGCTAAAGATCCGGACGCACTATCTATATGGAATGTATTATGAGATTTATACTTATCACCTTTACTTTCAGTATATCCTAATTCAAAGGGAGCTTAACCTGAGGCAGAGGAGATGGGTTAAGATCTCAAAGGACTATAATTTGAGTATTCTTTATCGACCTGGCAAGGATAATGTGGTTGTAGATTCCTTGTGCTAGAAGTCAGCGAATATGAGTATCATAGATTCTATTTCCATCTTAGAGAGACCATTTTCTCGGGACATTCAGTCCTTGGCTAATATGCTGGTTAGATTGGACGTTTTTGCACCAAAACAGGTTGTTGCCCATGTTGAGGCTAGGTCGTCCTTATTTGATCAAATTTGGTAGTGCCATTACGAGGATCCCCACTAGTTCAAATGAGAGAGGGTTTTGAAGGGTGATTTTAGTTGGTATATGACAAATTCTGATGGTGTTTTCTGGTTCATGGTGGCCTTTCCATTTTTAGAGTTTGTGAGTATATTTAGACATTATTGCATAAGGCTCATTAATACAGATACTCTACCATATGGTTAATGTAAGGATGTACAGTGATTTGAGGTAGCATTATTAGTATCATAGTATAAGGAGAGCTATAGCATCCTTTGTGTATCGGTGTTTGACCAGTCAATAGGTATAGTTTGAGCATCGAAGGTCGGCCAGTGAGCTTCAGAGACTCCCTATTCTTAGTGAAAGTGTTAACAAATTACTATGGACTTTGTTTCAGACCTTCGCCACAAATCCAGAGGCCACAATTGCATTTAGGTTATCACATTTTGATTGACCAAGTCAGCTGAATTCCTTCTGATGCACACCTCTTAGGGTGTAGAGACACTAGTTGACTGATATGTTCACAAGGTTGTCAGACTTTATGGAGTGCCAGTTTCTGTTATATCTGACAAGGTCACGCAGCTTACCTTACAATTTTAGAGGTCGGTGTAGAGAGATATGGTTAATGAGGTTTCTTTGAGTATGATATTTCACCCTGACTGATAGGCAATCTGATAGGACTATTTAGGTACTTCATAATATGTTTCGAGCATATTCCTTTGATTTTACTTGTATTTGGAATAGAGATTTATGTTTAGAGGAGTTCTCGTATAATAACAATTATCATTCAAGCATTTAGATTGAACCATTTGGGACCTTGTAAGGTAGGCATCACAGATCGCTTGTTGGTTGGTTTTGTGGTGGAGAGATTCCACCCAAGAGTTCTGATTGGCTTTGTGATATCGTGGATAGAGTCATAGTTATTCAACATCATCTTTGAACAATGTAGAGTAGGTAGAACTCGTATGTGGATCATAGGTTTGGTCCCCTAGAGTTTGGTGTTGGTGACTGGGTCTTTCTACGGATGTCTCCCATGAAGGGTTTTATGAAATTTAGTAGGAAGGGTAAGCTAAGACCCCAGTTTATTAGGACTTATGAGATTCTTCAGGGTAATATACCCTGGATTCTTTGGTCGTGATCGCCAAGGGTTGTGATCATGCTGGTCACGATTGCGAGACATCTGGACGTTATCGTGACACATATATCCAGTGCCAATAAATACCAGTTCCAACTGTTGGAGGATGAGTTCAAACATATTTTTCCTAGTTCTTCTCTACTTCTTGGTCATATTTTAGAGTTTTCTCTTCGGGAATTGGCTGCACACTCGGGAAATGCTTGGGTTTTCATTTTTATGATGTTTAAAGGTCGGTTCTCCCTATTTTATCCTCTTTATTCCTTGCAACTTTTTTCCTTTTTTACATATTCTTTATTTGGAAAATTGAGGACCTTTCGGAGGTCTAATATAGCATATTTTTGAACTATAGGTTCCTTAATGTGAGCCCTTCGTCCCGGTATTTTTAGTTTATTTTTTAGGTCCGTAAGGCCCATGGGCTTTTTTTCTAGGCCAGTGTTTTGACACAAATTTCACTTTGAAATATGGGGTTTCATTTTTCATCTTTCGAACCTTGGATATGTATTTTCATAGTTTCAAGAACATTCAGCCTTGACTAGAGCTTCAGGCTAGTATTGCATTTTTTGATGATTTTTGTCGGTGCCCAGATATCGGTACAGGTCATCTATGACAATGTGATCATGTTGGGTAGATTGTTTTCATATGGAGACTACAATGGCCTTTGGTGTTTGAGCTGATCATGGCTTCCAATTGTTCAGCCTGCTTTATTTTGTTTCATGTTAGGCCTTGTGTAGTACTACTTTTATAGCAGCTTATATATGTATATATATCTCTTTTGGATAATCTAAATTTTAGCTTCGTATGCCATTGACACCAGGTTTGGAGTTGGGTTATATATTTATTCTGCCTTCGGTTGTTAGTTATTTTATTCTTTGTTGGTGGTTGTGAGTGGTTATGGCTCATTGCATACAACTTTGGTTTATAGGGACACGATTGTCTATGGGTGAGTTGTAGACGCCATCACGACCCAAAATTTGGTTGGTGATACATGTCCTCTTCTAGTCCTGGGCAATCTTAACACAAAATCCATACAGATATCCATTAAAGGACCTATCGGAGTAGGGAGAGGAGTATAATTACCACGAGGCTTGGAGGTGCACTTGTGTTGCTTGCATTGAAGGCACTGTCCATATATCTTCTCAACATCGTGCCTCATCCTTGACTAATAAAATTATTTCACGAGAAAGGTCAAGGTCTTGGTCACACCAAAATGTACCATCAACCCACCACAATGGGACTCATTCACAAATAACTTTCTCCATGAACACATGGGAATGCATAACTTCCCATGAACAAATAGCCATCATCGACTTGGAATCTATCCATACGATAAACTTGGTTCAAACTTATCGAAGTCACTCTTTAAGTTGGGGTCTGAAGAATAGAAATCTTTGAGACACTCAAATCCCATCAACTTGAATACCAAGGTAGTGCCCAACACATACCTCATTGAGAGTGCATCTGCCACCACATTATCTCATCCTTATTTGTAATGGATCGTATAGGGAAACGTCTCAATAAACTGGATCCATTTTCCATGACGCTTGTTCAACTTGGATTCTTCTTTGAGATGCTTCAATAACTCATGATTGGTCCTCATTAAAAATTCCTTGTGCCAAAGATAGTGTTTCCAATGTGCCAACACCCGAACAAGTGCATAAAGCTCCTTGTAATATGTATAATAATTCATTTAATCCACTTTCAACCTTTCACTAAAGTAAGACAAAGTCCTACCCTCTTGTACCAAAACACCCTTAATACCTACCCAGATGCATCACACTCCACTTCAAATGGTTTTTCGAAGTTAGGTAGTTGTAGAAAAGATGCAGATGTCAACATCGTCTTTAAGGATTGAATATCATTATGTTTATGCACACCCAAATAAATTGAATGTCTTTTTACTCAAGCTTGGTCAAATGATAAACAATAGTACAAAAATCCTTTACAAACCGTAGGTAGAATCTTTCCAAGCAATGGAATCTTGGAACCCTAGTAGCACTAGTTGGTGTTGCCCAAGAGCTTATGGCTTCTATCTTCTCATCAACCTCTACACCATGGTAACTCACCAAAAATCCCAATGAAACAACCTTTTCAACACAAAATAAAAACTTCTTATCATTGGATCCTTCCTTGAGAAGTACCTCAAACACTTTACCCAAATGCCCAATATGATCCTGCAAAGAATGGCTATACATAAAGATCTCATAAAAATAAACAATAACAAAACAATTGATAAAAGCCTTCATCACTTGGTTCATGAGTCTCATAAACATGCTAGGAGCATTTGTCAACCCAAACGACATGAATAGACATTCATAAATACCTACCTTTGTTTTGAAAGCCATCTTCGACTCACCTTGGTTTCATCTAGATGTGGTGATAACCACTTCCTAAATCAATCTTTTAAAACACTTGACACTATAATTTTTATCAAAAACATCATCCAACCTCAAAAGGATGTCTATATATGACAGTAATTTTATTAGCCTCCTTACAATCCACACACATTCTCCACATGCCATCTTTTTTTTGAACCAAGATGACCTTCATTTGCACATGGACTCAACTCTTGCGCAAACCCTTTATTAAGAAGTTCTTCTACTTGCATTTGACGTTATTTGGTTTCCTATGGATTTCTCCTATAAGTAGGCTGGTCTGGAATTTAAGAAACCGATATGAAATAAATTTGGTGTTCAATACCCCTCAATGGAGGCAATTCATTTGGCATCTCTTTCGAAAAAAAATCTCCAAATTCCTGATAGAGAGAAGAAACAACACTATGCAGTGCTTGGGTTAGCATACAATAGTAAATTGGTGTTGACAAGGCACACTAGGAAGTTTTCCTCATCAATTTATTTGATTTCACCACCAAGAATTCCTTTTTTTTTTTGGAGACATCAACCACCTTGTATTGGAAATGGGTAGAACCCTCATTTCCTCCACCAATATTTATGGCCTTAGTCTTTTCTTTGAGTTCCCTCATAATCTAATACTATTTACTCATTTGGTATGGAGTCAAAAGTGTCAGCTTGTGTTTCTGAACCCTAAATGTGAATGTGTGTTAATTGGCCCTCCTATCCTATATAACACTCCTATCAAATTTCCATGGTCGCCCTAGTAAAATATGACAAGCTAACATACGAATAACACTAAATACAAATTCATCCTCATACTTGCCAATTTTGAACTTAATAGTGGATTGATTGTGGATATTCATCTTGTCACAATTATTGAGCCATTGTAGCTTTTATGTATTTGGATTTGCCTTTTTTGGAAGTTTAAGAAATCAAGCAATGTAAAACTCACCATATTTGTGAAACTTCCACTATAAACAATCATGGCACATATCTTCCCACCCACCTTATACCTAGAGTGGAACAAATTTTCCCTTTGGTCAAGGTACTCTTTGTCAATGGTGCCCATTCTCCTCACAACACAAGAAAAGTATTAACTTACTTAAAAGGGGTCATCATCTTCATCATCGAGATCAAAATCAAGTTTCCTTATAAGGACCCCTAAGGGAATTTTTCATTCTTCTTGGCTTCCTTCACCACCCCCTTCTTGATCATTTCTGGAACCCTTTTGATCACCTTCATCACTTTCCTCATCATCCTCTTTATCTCCACAACTATTTTGAAAAGATACCATTTCCCTAGTGTTTGGACATTCTCTTGAAATATGTCCTATACCATGGCATCTAAAGAATTCGATTGAAGAGAGATGTGCTTGGTGTGGAATTGTTCCCTCCCTTACCTTTGTTCACAACCTTGTCATAGGACTTGGACTTGTAGTCAATTTTTGTTAGTCTCTCTTGATACTTTCTCTTCCAATGATCCTATATATACGATTTTGAACTTGTCACCACTCTTGACCTACATTGTTGTCGAGGAACTCTTTGATTTATAGGGCTTCTCTTCCTTGAAGACCTACTAAATTTTTATAGCACCATAGAAGGTCGCCTCATAACTGTCATAGTGTTTCGACTTTATTGTTTTCAAGATGTCACGCTTCAATCCGGTCATAAATCAAATATTCAAATATTGCAAAGGTTTATCAGTGTGAGATATTATTCTCAATTTCTCAATCTTATCATAATATTCCTCCACACTCTTATTCACCTTTCTTGAGAGCATAGACTCTCTTAAGTACATCTTAATATAAATGGGTAGACAAGTATGGGATTTCTATAAGAGTAAGTAATTCTTTCCACATAGGCAAAGTCATATTCTTGTCTAGCCTCTCTCTGCCTTCACTTCGTTTCCCACCAAGTAGAAGCATAGCCTTCGAATTGTGTGATTGCATACTTAGACTTTAAGAATCCCATATGTTGTTGGTGAGCAAGATTCCCTCTCTTTATAACATCTACTATAGGAAATCTTCCTGATCACTACTTCCTTTGAACTTTGGAAGTGTGATCTTGATGGTGTAAACTCCTCGATCATGATCAACACTTTCTCCATGACTTTTTCCTATATCCCCTTCCCAATTATCCCCCCTTCCCATTGTTGTTTTTTTTCTATATTATTGATGCCTATCACCTTTCCTACCCTCATAGCCATATCTTGGATGATGATCTACTTAATCATCCAATCAATCACCTATGATCTCCCCATAGTACAATGGGTTGTGATAGTTGACCTTTGTATTCATAGGGAGGATTTTGTAATTTTAGGGACATATTTTAACCATGTAGAGAAGCATTAGATCCAGTTCAATGTGGAACTTGGTTCTAATTTTGGTTATGATTGTGGTTTAGGTTTTGATTTTGGTTTGATTAAGGAGTCAGAACACTTTGGGTTCCAATCAGGTTTGGATTCCGGTTGAGTAGTAGTTAGAGGCTTTGGGTTTTATTTCGAGAAGTATCACACATATTTCTCTTGGTTTTAGGGGAAATAGTAGGTGATGACCCTATTCTTTTTCCCTTATATCTCATGTGGACTTGAATGGATACAACATTAGTGGAGTCTTCCTACTTATCCATCTGTTCTTCCACTCCTCCAATCTTAGTATTCAACTATTGGATTTGTCTCAATATTTTAGATAAAACATTACCTGATCCTTTATATTCCTGATTGGTGTCCCCTAATGTACCTAAAAAACTCAACAAACTATTACTAAAAAAACCTTAATCACATTTTGTGCTCATTTCCTTACCTCTAAGTGCTTCTCGAATTAACTAACAACTAGCCTCGTTCGAACAATTCAAATAAATTCAAATTCTTTGTGGTGGAGTGGAATACTATAGACCAATTCAAAGGATAACTCAAATAAAAAATGGACAAAAGTCAAGAGTAATTAAAGAAACTAACTAACTAAACGAACTAACAAGTACACAACGAAGACACGAAAGAAATAGGCACAATAGTACTAACTCTCAACTAATAGACTAATTACTAGCTTTAAATTTGTTTCTGAACCAAGAAAAGAGATTAGAATCAAGAAATCCAACTAAGAAATATGAGAATCGAGGTAAGGAGTTATGATTTATTGGGAGGTACAAAATTAGGTTTGGATAATGGATTAGGCACTGTGATCATAAAATTTAATTGTGAGTAGCACTTTGTACACCCCCAATTATGCCAAATAACATAAACCCTCTTTAAAATGCGCTCAATATCCGAGGTTAGTGAAAAACATGCGATTCACATGTAGGCTGTGCAATTGAACTTACACAAAATGTGAGCCACACCTTGTGACTGGCCGTGATGAAGGAATTTCAAGTGGTCTTCAAAAAAAATTGTTTATACAACCTATTATTGGGGATTGAAATTATAGCAGTATGTTTTTCCTTCTGTAAACACTTACGAAAGCTCTCCCCTTATTGAGATCCAACTAACTAAATATTTGATATCCCTCTTAGTTGAACTTGAAGAAAAAGATAAACATCCCTGAGGTTATTCAAATTTTCAAATTCCATAAGTGAGATCGTATTGATGTGATATTGGATTGGAAATGTTCTTGATAGTTCAAAAGTAAGTCCTAGTACATCTTTGCCCTAAATTATCAACCCACAACAAACCCACTATGAAATTTCCTTCCAAACCTTCAAAGCTTCAAATTTTCTATGGAAAAAGTTTGAACCCAATAAAATCAGCCTTAACAAGTCTTAATTCTTGATCCAAATCACTAGGAGAAAAATTCCTAATGAATACAAACTCAAATAATACTTAATTTGGCTCAAATATCACAAGATCTTTTTGAATTTTTTTGATATTTGTTTTTTTATAGTTTTTGAATTAAGAAGAACCTAGGGTTGGAAATTGTTTAAACAATCTTCTAGCCTAGTCCCTAATACCAAATTATATGAATTTGGTTAGGAATCTAACTCGATTCAATATCAAAACTAAAAAATAAAAAAGGATATGTGGAATTCAATATATTTATAACGAATAATAGATAAACAAAGGACTAGTTACCTTTGTTAACCTGAATCTAAGGAAAACCTATTTAATAAGCAAAAAAACAATCTGAAGAGTTAAACCACAAATGGTAATAAATATTTAATTGATTTGAACATAATAAGTTAAAAGACGAAACGAGAATCCACTCATAACTGTTAGGAGGTTAATCTCTCAATATAAGTATCAAGTAACTAGAGTAACCAAATACTAAGCTATTACAATGGAAAAAGTCTTAAAATCATTAATATTCAACATAATCTACTTCAAATTTAAAAATAACTCCTATTTAAAGTAGCAACTATGTTGCACCATAAGAGATACACTTTGACCATTGCATGTTCATTATGTGAGTGGAAGATCTGTCCTCCCAATCACACCAGATTTTGAGTCACAGGTGATGTAGGTCCACTTAGTGTATTGACCCTGCGCC
>JBDJHY010232861.1:0-10991 GCA_039654485.1 Withania somnifera
TCCCAGCAAGTCATAAATGACTTAGGGAAACTACTGAAATGCTCTAAGATGTAAGACACTGCATATTTATCATAAATACCCCTAAGGGTCATTACAAGAACCAACATCGGCAGCGACACACACACTTGAATTTGAACCCGGGAAGATGCTGAAGTGTAGTATGAGTACTAATTGCCAAAGTAATAAGTACCCAATAGACATTATAAGCTGACTGGGCGCATATAAAATTTAAAAGCCGTAAATAGAAGAAAAAGAATGGAGAATAAGTCATAGAAAATGAGAAATGTAAGGATAGGCAGGGCTAGCTATATATAAAGTAAGAACAAAAGATAAACACGAGTAAAGGAGATAGCTATTGACAATAATCAGAAAAACCCAAATAAAATAGTAAGACAAACCGGTGTCCTTGCAATAATTATAAAGTGAAGTAAAAAAGGCAAGGTACCGTGACCACAATAACAGATAGAGGGTAATGAAGTAATCTAGATATAAACCCACACAAATAGAGCACATCAGTTAAGGATACTAATTCAAAATTAATTTCCAAATGTCCACCATAAATAAGGAAGATAAAAAGTTGTAAGAAATAAATACAACTAACACCTTACTGAACACTCATAAGAAAGAAAGGTAAAAACAAGTAAATCTCACCCTGCTTCACCCACCCAAAAGACCAGAGAGATCATCCAAGAAGTAACACAGATATGATATAATGGTACTAGTATGCACCTTCTTCCATCTCGGTAGCATGTGAAGGCGGGCCCATGAGAGTCCTCTAATAAAACCCTTCATCAGTTGTAGTTTAGATCAGTGGGACCCATAAGAGACTCAAACCTCATACCCTCGAATCAGAGAAGAACTAATATTTCATAACTAGTAGTATCTACTAACTAGTTGTATCTCAGATGTCTAAATACATGTGTTCGGTAAGGTTCAGATTTAAAACTAGTATAAAATATTAATATTTGCATATGGACTCAACTGAACTCAAATTAGGTTAAATAAACTAATGCTCAACATCCGTCATGGGATAAAGATCCAAGTGCTAGCAGGATAACTATGCCCGATGTCATATTTAAGGCCTGGACTAAATCGAGTAGAAAATTTAAGTACTAGGTGCCCAATTAATAATTAGGTCTAAAAGGAAAGTCATTCATTAGTATTTATTATTAAAATTCCCATTTATTACAAAATCTTACAATGGTATTAGCAATTAATGTTTGAAAATGGGCCTTCAAGGACATGCATGATTTTAAATCCGCGATATTTGTCCCTGACCCTAGAATAGTAGAAATAATACAGACAAGTCATTTTTCATGATAATTCTATGCATAACGAAAATCAACAAAATTCATAATCATCCTACCGGCCCTATACAAGCTCAGAAAACTCTACAATAGATAATAAACAAACATCAATGCTTGGGACTCATAGACATTTCAACAACTCACCACACTAAGTTTCAGAGTCAATACATTGCCAAAATGGGTAATAGTAAAGTCTACACAAATATCAAAGAAACGAAAAGTAAAAAAAATGGATCAAAAGAGAGGACAAGGGTCAAAGGTACCAACCTATAATACCTATCTTAAGGATGCTAAGTAATAGAATTACATCAAATATTTGCCCAGTTTAATAAGTCATATACTACTTGTTTTTTGAAGAAAAACTTTGCATATACTGGGTCTTATCTCCATCTTCTCCAAACAACTCCAACCGAACATGAAACTATTAAAAAGTAATCTACAAGTTAAAAAAAGAAAATGATACCCATAATGCTAGAATTCTAGATAGGTCAAGATCTAGGTCAAAATAGGTTTGTGGGTCTCACAATCTAAAACTATGATAAAAGATACCACCATACTTTTTTTCGCTCGAAAAATCCATACCCAAAATATGAGCTCAAACGAAGTGATAACAAGCTACGAACAACCCCAAAAGAAGGAAGAAGGTTTGGGTAAAAATGCTGAGAATTTAAGGAAGAAATTCATGAAGTTAAGAGTGAAAAGTTATTAATAAATGATGGAAAGATGATTTTGAACAATCTCCTATTCAATCTAAGTTCAAATACAAAACTCTATTTCAAGAATTTAAGAAAATTAAGAGGAGAAGAAAAAGAGAAAACATAGTCATGAAAACTTTAATTTGGAGGAAAAATCTTACCAAAAAATAAAAGAAAGAAAAAGATCGATGCTCAAATCTAGTTTTCTAAGCTCAAAAATATGATTCTCTCAAGAAAATTTGGCTTAGAATGGAAGAAGAATGAAGAAATTGCAAGAAAAATGACCAAAAAATTGGGAAAATAATAATTTATAGCGTTGATGCACAGACCAACATTATTGGCGCCCTAATGAAGTGTCATTGGTGCTGAAGGGCAACATTTCATAGTGCCCAAACAACGTGATCACGCTAGTCTATTGGGGCTGCATCAACTGAAAGATTCAAATAGACCCTCAGGAGTTGTTCAGAACCCTAAATACACATTCCATATTTGCATCTTAAGTGTGAATAATATTCCAGACTCTATGAAATCATCAAAATTTGAATTTGAGGTCTCCTAAACTCACTATCTAGTAAGGATAAAAAATAAAGCTTAAAATCATAATTATCTCGTCATACTTCCTAACCTTAAAATAATAATCCCAGGATCCAAATCAAAAATCATTCTAGACTTAAAATATCCCTCTAAAGCTAATGGTATTAATGGAATTTAAATTCAAGTACCTGAACTTCAAAAGTTGAGCAAAGAAAACTTAGGCCTTAACTTTTAACTCAAAATGAGTCTGGCTAACCCCTGAACAGAACTAACAACCTAACTAACCCAAACTCGATATTTTAAAGCCGATGACGTTGCAGATTTTTATTTGATGCTTCGATCATCAAAAGTTGACCAAAGTCAAACTTTCAGCTTTTGGCTAACTATTATCTCATCACACAAGATAAACTCACACCGAAAGCTCCTAGATCTAAACAAAGGATCCATTTAGACCAAAATTCATGTTCAAGCCGAAGTTGTCTACTAAGAATGTTGATTAAAGTCAATACTTTCCTAAGTTAAAACTCTAAAATAGGGAAACATCTATAAAATCCATACGAATAACCTGGGCACCAAACAACCGATATCAATAAGTTAGAAATGACTTGGCGTAGCTACAGAAATGCTCTAAGATGCAAGAAAAGCGCATAAACACCGAAATAACTGGAAGGTCATTACAATCTCTGTCTCACTCTCCACCATCTTCTTCACCTCTCTCTTCCTCTCTTGCTTTCATCTCTCTGCCCTCTTTTGCTATCTTTGTTCTCTCTCTCTCTCCCCTCTCTTGTATATGTATTAGGAGTTCACATATAGATATTTAGGAGTGCATTGTATATGTATTTGGAATATGGATTTCTTGTGACTGGTGTTTAGGAATTTGTATCAATTGTATATGTATTAGATATTAATTATATTCGCTGATATATTTGTATACCTAAAACCACTAATATATTTTGTATTCGTATATGTATCAACTTCTTGTGGTTGGAGACTACTAAATCATTTGTATTGAAGTTTGGTGTTGTTAGCTATAAGTGTCAATTGTACCTACTGATACATTTGTAGTTATATATATATATATATATATGCTAAAAAGCTTGTTGTATTCATGATATATTTATATTCGTAGTTACAAATCAATGATATATTTATATTCTTATATATATTTGTACTCAAAATATAAAAGTTGTAAATCAACATATATATACAAAAGTAATTTTATATGACATAATACATTTGTATCAACCCATACAAATGTATAATAAACCGTGAATAGATTCAATCAGATACAAATATAAATTAGCCAATAAGTATAAATCATGTGTTGTTGACTTAATAGAAAAAAAAGAGAAAGTGAAAGAGGCAGTGGGAACTAGGGAGAGGGAAAGGGAGGTGAGCGAGATTGGGAGAGACGAGAGTGGGGAGCGAGATTGAGAGAAGGAGGAGAGTGGTGAGAGAGAAGGATTGAGAGAAGACGGAGATTAGGTTAGCTATGAATTGTAATTTTAAAAGTATAGATTGTGCAGCTATGAAAGGTTTCCTTGGGCTGAAGTTTTCTATCTTTGAATTTTTGTCTTATTTTATACGATCTCTCATATAGTATATATTAGTTTAGAAATTGTAATTTCAAAACTATAATACTTGAATAACTTCATCTACTTATGAAACGACTCCATATATTTCAAGTTTGAGACGATTTGATACAGTTTTGGACAAATTTTGATTGAATCCAAAGTTGAAGAGCAATGGTCTCACGTATTAATTGTAGTTATGTCAATTGTATATTTTATATACCTGTCATGTGTATAATATAAATATAGATCACGTACATATAATATACATATAAGATGTATTATTAACTTAAATAAAATGTCATTTTGGTTGTTATTTAAATTTTATTATACGTGTTGTTAGATCCATCGTTAGGTAATAACAACCAAAAGTCCCAATTTATGTAACGATCAATTTAATGTGATCGCGTCGTACCTTTTTTTTCTCATTTATTATTTAATAATTCTATTTTATTCTTTATCCTGCCTTTTTATAATTATTCTACCACGTAATCCAGTTTTCCTTTACGTTTTTTCTCGACTTGGTTGATGTGTGACATGTAATGATGAAAAACGATACAATCTATTCAAACTATATTTCTTAATAATACAATATAATATATTATGAAACAATATATAACGTACAATAATCCAAACGAGAGTGTCCCACTATAGAAATCCATCTTTCCTTATTTTCACGTATCCTCTGCCACACTACCACCAAAAATTCACCATGACTATTGGTCATTCCACCATGGAAATGCAGCAACTATCATAGAACAGAAGTGTAGAAGGAACAGCTTTGAATTATCTAACCACCAGGCGCGTCCAACAATGCAGTTCAAACATTTCAACCCGAAGTTCTTTGAACCAACAACTTAAATGATTTTCAACTCACAAATGAAATATTTAAACAAATCTTTCTAGGAACAATTGAACTTTGAGGCAAATTTCATCCACACATATCAATTGGCATTCATGATTTGAACACTTTCGGTACAATGCAATAATTTGAAAGAGAGTACTGACAGTGAATTTGGAATGAGCATAAATTTGAAAGATTAGGAGGATAATGTTACATTATAAAGTTTCAATCGTAAGATTTAGAACTCTATATGACAATGACTTTGTTTTTTTAATAGAAAGCTAAAAAGTGATCTAACATCAATATTTAGGAATAAAAGTAAGTATTTTAAAGCATATTTTCAGATTGGCATTTCAATGAAATAATTTGATCTATGGACAACGTCGTTGTGGTAAAGGTCATAATGCAAGAGGAATCATTACCGCAAGGCATAGATGGGGAGGTCAAAAGCATCTGTATCGTAAAATCGATTTTCGACCGACGGGAATTGAACCCTTGCATGGTGGATTCACAATCCACTGCCTTGATCCACCTGGCTGTTGGAGTAAGCTTGAAGATAAATTAGGCACTAAGTTGTAAATATCCTAATCTATTTGTTTGTTTTAGGAGTTCTCTAAAACAAATGTGTTTCCGAGTAGGAGTAGGATAAGTTAGTTGTTTTAGGAGTTATCTAAAACAAACGTGTTTCCTATTAGGATTAGGATCTAGTTTAGCTATAAATAAAAGGCACCACTCAAGTTATGTGGGGTGTGAGAGTTGAGAGAGCTTTGTTTTGAGTTATTTTTCACAGCAAATAAAGAGAGTTATTCTTTGTTCTTGTTGATTCTTAAACAAACATAAAGTTTCGATTTAAAATACTTTTAAATTACTATGTTCATTAGTACCATTATTTTTATAAACCTTACTCGTGAAATTATACTTACTATGGTTTATTGCCACCTCTAAGACAAGGAGGCGACAACCAACCATCCATTTCGAGATTCATATCAATCAATAGATATTTTCCTCCTGTGAAATAGCTAGAGCTTAAAAGAGTTTCTTCTCATAAACTTTTAAATTACTATGATCATTTGTACTATCATTTTCACAAACCCTATTTGTAAAAGTACTATGTTGTTATTTGTAGTATCATTTCATGATCCTTGTGTTAAAATTTTCAGCTACTCAAGATAAAGTCACTTCTACACGAGGGAAACATAATTTTCTTTTTTTCCTTTTTTAACATAATAGGCACATGCTTTGGCTAAGGGGCGGAGCTACAATTTGGCTTACGATTTTAGCAAACTAAAACAGTTTTAGGATAGATTCAGTATACGTGTTAAAAGATCAATCTACTTACTATGTATAAATGATCTATTAAAAATCTAAATAAGCTATTTTTTCTGAAATTCAGAACTTAAAAACTCAAAATCATTTTCTACTTCACCTCTAGTTTGGCTATATTTAATCAATAGAGTTAAAGGTGAAAAGATGAATAATTTATGTAAGAGTTTAATTTCTATGAACTAAAATCTTATAGGATTTTTGAACTATCAAGCCTAATTGTCCTGCAACAATAGATAATCCATCACTAGCAAGTATGATATGGAAACAGAAAATAAATAGAGTAATAACCTACTATATTGTAATGACCCTCAAGGTTATTTTTCTGTTTCCAGTGTATTTTAACCATTTTATCCTTCCTGTAGATTCATTATGCCAAACTAAGTGTGGTTCCATGATTGGTTCGGGAACGAGATGGCTCTTGGGTTGATTCTTTGATATTTTTGAGTTTTAAAGTCTCAAAGGGTGAAATAAGAAACTATAGGGGTCATTTGGATTTCGAGACCTCATATAATAAATATCGCCAGTTTCGGTCAGCCCGAAAGGTCGAGTTCGGTCTAGTAGTACCTTTTCCCCCCTATTTTAGGCCATTTATGTTGAATTTGGGCGATTAGAGGGACTAAAATTGAGTTATAAGTGAAATGGTTGACTTTGGTTAATATCGAGCTTAGAGTGCCCATATTAAAGATTTATTTGGATTTGGGAGGTGTTTTTATCCTAGAATGAGGTCTATTATATTTT
Source organism: Withania somnifera (assembly GCA_039654485.1). Taxonomy (NCBI): domain Eukaryota; kingdom Viridiplantae; phylum Streptophyta; class Magnoliopsida; order Solanales; family Solanaceae; genus Withania; species Withania somnifera. The sequence continues at coordinate 7,016 of JBDJHY010232861.1, forward strand.
TCGTAATCCACGGGTGCATTTTGGTGATTGTGTTATTTTTAGTTAAAAATAGACCCTTAGCGGGTATGGGGTCAAAGAGGCCTCGTATCCGTATTTTGATGGATCTGTCGAGTCTGAAACATTGAAATTAGTATATATACATATATGGTTTGTTGTCACAGATTCCGAACGAATTCTGAGGGTCTATCCAAAGCAAAATTTTTCGTTGTGTTATTGTTGTTTGTTGTTGTTGTTATCATCTCCAGATGACCTCCGCAATCGCGAGCCTGGGCTACATTCCCAAAGGGATTGGTTACATTCATGATGCATTATTTGATTTCCTTTCGTGATCACGACACTTAGTCCGCGATCGCAACACTTAGTGACCATTGACCTCTACGATCGCGACGAGTAGTCCGCGATCGCGATGAGAGAGCTAGTGCAATATGTCAATTTTTAAAGTAGATTCCTCTCATTTTAGCTCATAATTTTCAAGAAAACCCTCTCTAAAACCCTCATTTTTGGCGAATTTGAAAGAGCAAATTGAAGATAATTATTGAGTAAGTTTTCTAATTACTTTTTCATCAATTCCCCATCACTCAAATTTTTTTTAATTTTAACCCCAAAATAGTGAGTAAAATGATGAACTCCAAAATGATCAAAACTTATGAATTTAGCTATAAAATGAAATGGGTTTTTAATAATTCTTGATATTTAGCTAACCCAGGGGATGAATAACATATTTTTTTGATAAAGTTTCAATCTAGACCTCGTGGGCCTGAGTTTTTTCATAAGCCTTATCATATTTTTGGTGTTGATTAGTGTATGTTTCTTGTACTCTTTGTGTAGTCACCAAGATTATGCTCGTTTGGAGGCTCAAAGGAAGAGTAAAGTGCATGAATGAAGGATTTCTCCAATTTAAATGCAAATTGAGGTTATTTTGTCTTTTTATAAAGTTTTAGCTATTATTTGTTAGCTATGTGAAGTATGGGAAGATGAATTGTTTAGGGTTGATTGTGGCGACATGTGTCAGGTCAAAATAAAGGGATTAAATGATGATTTTTTTCTTTATGTACGACTTTATTCTATCTTGTGAACTAGATGACATTCAATGAGTGGGTTGAGGTATATTTGGATGAAATTGTAGTGAAAACTACCTCATGATAACTTAATTATTGGAATTATATCATCTTTGTAAAAACTTGTGGAGGTTAGGATAAAATTGGTAATTGATGATTGTGTACCCGTGATGACTTGATATATTCACTGTATTCTAATTTGATGCCACTTTTTATGCTTACATTGATATATGTTTATCTATTTATTGTGCATGGATATTGAATTGTGACTGTGATTTTGGATGTGGAGATTCAAAATCTCTATGAACACACATTGTTGAGGTATTTCAAATATTGGTGCCTGAGGTTTCTAGTAGGCGATGATTTATGACCTGAGGTTCTGTCAGGCATTGATATGATAATGAACCTAAGATTTCTTCTAGATATTGAGATACGATATGTCGAGGCTTCTATTGGGCATGTATCAAGAGAGATAAGACAGACATGTATTACGATTACTTGCACATTTTCATTACATTGCAATTTGCTTCCTATTTGGATTTTTAGCCCTCCCAATGACTTGTACTTACTTGAGATTACTTATTATTTCATTTATTATTGAATTGATTTGGTTTTGTGGATTATCTTGAGGTGATCGCTATGGTATCAAAAATAGTGATAGTTGTTGCTTGTGAGAGGTACTTTTGATCATATATATCTTGTTCTGTATTATTAGCTGAGCAGCTGTATTATAAAATATTGGCAGGTTGTAGTATCGAAGGGTGATTCGATGTTATGATTAGTAACTAGGTCTTTATACTTAAACAAGTCGAGGATGTTATTGAGTAACGTTGTATTGTACTCACCTTTGCTTTTATGCACTCTTGTGTAGGTGCTGCAATGGATCATTCTTGAACTCCTTTTATTCAGACTTAGCCACTTCTCCAAAGGTCTCTAGAGGTAGCTTTCGCTCGTTTGCAATTTCCAGAGTCTCTAGTTTTATCATGAAGTTTTTACTTCTCCTTGAAAGACTTTAAGATTTAGTCAAACTTTGTACAAATTATCATTTAGAGGTTTGTACAGTGTCGCCTAATTTTAGGATTGTGTTATATGACTTTCACAGTTTTATGGATAATTACTTATATATATATATATATATATCCTCTTAAATTATATTTTCTTTTATTTTAAATCGTGAGTTAGGCTGACCTATTGAGTGGGAAGGTAGGTTCCATCATACCTAAAACTTTGGGGCGTGAATAGTTGGTATCAAATCTCTAGGTTCGTCGGTACCATTATAGACAAATCAAGTTTAGTAGAGTCTTAATGATCAACGCATATAAGCCTGTAACTTATCCTTGAGAGGCTATAGAACTATAGGAAAACATCTTTTTATTCTTTCATTTCTATCTAGCGTCGTTGATTCGCGTGTGCTAAGTCCTTGTATATTTTGTTCAACAAATTGCAAGGACTAGAGCTTCATCCTACAAGGTTGACGAGCCCCACGACATAGCTAAGCCAGTTTCCAGGGGCAGAGGCAAATTTAGGGGCCTAGGTAGATCTGGAGAGGAAGTCTCAGCTAAAGGTGGAGCCAGGGAAGTTTCACCTGAGCTATAGATAGATAGGGTTGAGGTGCAGCTTCCCCAGGAGTATGTTACAACCCCTTTGTTATAGGATACTTTTCTAAGAGTTCTTATGCCCCAGGGTTCGCAAAATAGGGTTGGGGAAGTGACCCCAGATTAGTATGCCTTTAGGAGAGTTTATAATCCCGTGGACCAACCACCGGTGATCCAGTTCCGGTGGATTAGCCACCTGAGGTTGAGGTTGAGGTTGAGGTGAGATAGCTTCTAGTAGTTCAGGGGTAGGTGGGGCAGCCATCAATTATACATCGAGTTCATGAGCTCTAAATTCTAGGGGTTAGAGTAACAGGCATAATTATTGCTGGGATATCAGATGAGCAATAGTGACGGTATAAGAAGTTTAGGAAGATGGACCAGCCACAGTTTCAGGGTAGGATGACTGAAGATCTATATGAGTTTCTGATCACTTTCTATGAGCCACTCTAGAGTGTTGGGTTGGTCCAGGTTATGGGGTAGATTATACAGTTTTGCATCTTCTAGGGCCATCCCAACAGTAGTGGCGTTCTTATGTTGGTTCTAAACCAACTGGTTCTCCTCCATGGCCTGGGAGATATTTTCTCGAGATTTTGTGGATTTATATATATATGTCTCTCAATGTGAGATATGATCTGCATGGACAGTTTGATGAGCTAAGGTAGAAGGGGGTGACTGTTGTTGAGTATGTGTCTTACTTTTATAAGCTATCTCGGCATGCATTGACTATCTTACTAGATGAGCAGGAGAAGATAGCTATATTTATGAGGGTGTTGATTGCCCCTCTCTATCCTTTGGTACTTACATCCTCCCAGATAGAGGGAGCTATATTAAATAGGGTGATTGAGGTAGCCAAAGGCTTTAAGCAGCTGTGGGACTAGCTCAGTGATAGCAGGGGCAAGAGGCCTGTCCTTCTAGTAAGTATTTGGGTGCCTCATTTAGGGGCAGAGGTTCGTTTCATCGTGTTAGTCATTCTCACCATTAATTACCATCTCAGTCATCCATACAAACCTTGAGTTCTAGTCAGGCGGTTCAGAGTGCATCCAGTCCAGCACCGAGTCAATATGAGTCTTATCAGGGGGTCCAGGCCGAGGTGTTTATTTAGGTTCTCAGGGTTACTCACAGAAACCTTCATCTCCCATAGAATGTTTCGTTTATTGCAAGGTGGTACATATGATGAGACAGTGTCCTCACAATACTTTTTTGGTGGAACGATAAATTCCATAGACTTCTCAGTCATCTCATGCTCTGGTTAGAGTGTCAGCACCTTCGGGTAGAGGTAGATGAGGTGGACAAATGGGTAGAGGTGCACCAACTGGCAGGGGT
>JBDJHY010232880.1:0-10990 GCA_039654485.1 Withania somnifera
ATTACTTAAAATAGTTAGCTAAATAGTCAATTACATTAGCTGTATATTTTGTTGCCTAAATTAGGTTGTACACTATTTTTATTTAAAGAGAATGAGATCAATAGAAAAGGGGAGTCATTTTGCATAAACATTGTTAATATTCATCAATATCATTTAGCATCTCCATCGCCATCGTTGTGATACTCATCAATATCATTTAGCGTATCTGATTCAGTCTCATTTTTTTTTAATTTTCCTTCTTTTTGTTTATCTCACAGATTTTTTTTCTACTGTATTTTTTGTTTTATTGTCTTGGGGATTTTCTTTAGCACCTATGTGTTTTTTATCCGGGTGAATTATTACATTACCTCCTTTTGTCCTTGATAGTTTTTAATACCTACACACAAATGAGAACCTAATATCGGTAATTAATCACAATATGAAACAACGAATAATCGACCACTGGTCTAGTAATAACCTACCCTAATAGCGGTACATGAACAGTGACGAATCATAAAAATCTATCAACATGGATAAACATAAGCAAATAAAAAGGTCATTGAATCAAGCAAGAAATCAAAAATAACAAAAATTCGATCAGAAAATAACAAAAAAATTATTTTTTTTTAAAATATAGATACGTGAACTCAAAATCACGAAACCATCACAAAAATATACCAATATGAATCAAAGAATGCTTGAAAACACAAAACAACTTACCTAAAAACGAAGAGATGCTAGATCGTCGCTGTGTGAAGAAGATGGAATATTTGGAAGCTTGGAACTCGGTTCAATAAGAAATCAAAATTTGAAATGGTGGAGAGAAAGAAGGAGACTTATTTAAATTAAATAAAGTAGTTGATAGACCCAAGTGTATTTTTAAAATATTTTATATTTCTCCAAACTTTTAAAACTTACAAAATACTCCCTTGATCCCACACCAACCTCACTTTTTTATATTTTTAAAACCCTAATCTTAAAAATTAAATAAAAAAAATTTAGTAATTTTTTGTCAATAAAGTATTAAGAGTGACCTTTTTGCAACTGTATCCTTTTGCTAATTCTTGCAATATTTTGATTAACTATTTTTTAAATTATTGATGGGTTCAGCTCAAAGCATGATCTCTGCTTATTCATTCAACAATATTAAAAAAAATATTATAATAAGAAACATTTCATTTCTTCACATTTGGCTTTCGCCTCCAAAAAGCCTTTTAAAAGACGTTTGTGCCTCGAGATAATCATACGTCAATCCCATTCATTAGTTCATATTTGTGGTTTTCTTTAACGAATTTCGATTCATGCAATTCACATTTCAATTTTCCTCCATTTTTTAAAATTCAAATAAGTCATTAAGAAAATGTAATTAACAAATATTTTAAAGTTTTTCTAATAAGTCATAGAATTTATATATATAATAAAGGAGAAACATATAGATACATCTTTATGACCACCATTTATATTTATTCTTTTTTTCTTTCTTTGATATGTTTTCTTTATTTTTAATGCCCCAAAAGTCACTAGATTCAATTAATCAATTTTTCATTTCCCATTATAATTGTCTTCTTTATTACACATCTTAATACTTTTTATTTTTAATCATTTATGTATATTAAAAATTAAAATTAAAGGCCCACTTCCATTATTCATAGCTCTTCATTTTTCATAACCTATATTTTTAATAATCTCCATAACTACCATTCCTATTAAATAACCATAACCCCCAAAATTAAATATATAAGTTTATGGATAATTTATTGTGTTCCTCCATGTATGCTTATACAAGTGTATGTATGTTGAGCAAGTCTTTTTGAGTCAAATGGCCGTGTGACATAGTTGGTATTTGTTGTACTCACCAGCAGAAAAAATTGTAAGTTATGCATATTCATCTTCTCTTGCCTTTTGTTAATTATATCAACAAATTCTTGATTATGAATAGATATATTTTTCTTTTTTCCTCTCTACATTTGGGAACATACTCTTTCGTTACACAATTTTATGTCATACCATGAAACTAAAAGAGGCCAATTCTTCACCATTAAACTCTATTATCTATTGCCCTTTCTCAATACATTTTCATAGAGTATGAAATACTCTTGAATAGACTTCTGTAATTATATTTTTTTTTATACGTAGTATGTAATTGGTATAATTTATTTTGGGAGTATAAATTTCGCAAGGTTCATCAAGTTGTTACAAAATAAAAAGCTTCATGCAATAATAAAGAATCAGAACTGTATGTGTGCAAATGAATCTAGAGGTAATTATTTAATTTGGTATTTCAACTGTTTTCTTACATTTTCCAATTATGGTCTAATTTAATTTGAAGTTTCATTTTGATTTCAGGGAATTTCATGTTTAATTAAATAACATAGAAAGCATTCTGTGAAATCTTCAAACTTATTGGCACATAGTTATTTTGAATTTACTTGAAATTTGATACTATGATTGACTAAATCTTCTAGCTAGCTAATTGAGTAAAAAAAATAAAAAGAATATAAATAGTGGCATCAAACCTAAAGGAAAGATTTATCAATTATTAAAATATTATTTTTACCATTAAAAAACACTCAAAAGACAGCTAGACGTCATCGTTAAGGTACTAAAAAAATTTAGTGTTACTGTTTCATATATATTAAAGAATTACCGGAGTCTTAAATTGTTTAAAATTTTTTCTTGCCTTTTATCATGTTCATATGTCCCTACAAATATAAATATTTCAAAATTATATTGTAGACAATTAATTCTATAATTTCATGAAAAGAGTTTATTGTTATTAATTAACTGAAAAGATTTTGCAATAAAATAATTCAACTTAGACCGATAGCTCTATTTACTTGTATGATAAATGCATATTTTTATTAATTGTGAGGAACTTAATATAAAGTTTTTCGTTCTTTTTCTTTTTAAAGCCAAATCATGATACTAGAATATTTATTATTTTCATATTGAAACTTTGAAATGATTGATATTATGACAAATATTGTATCACGCGTTACTGTTTATAACTTATTTAAGAGTTATGTATGAAAATTATGCGTACTTTTTTTAGAAAAATGCAGTTCACTAAAATTATATATATTTGTAATTTAAAAAATATAAAACTATTAATTATTATATACATATACGTAAAAAATTTCCTCCCTTCTATCTTACATAGATTTATCATAAAAATTACAAAATCTAATAGACAAGGTGACATGGCACCTCTCTATGACCCCCATTCATATTTATTTTTTTTCCTCAAATTTTTGGCCCTTTTTCTATTTTGCGTAAAAAACCTCAAAGGCCACTCGTTTAACTCTCTTAATTAAGATAAGTGTGGTAAAGTTATTTTGTTGCTTAATTTTTTCCTCATTTTGCATTTATGTGTTGTTTTTTTGAAAAGAGAAATAGAAAGAAGAGAAGGATACAAAAGAATGGGGGCTAAGAGTAGAATGAAATGCCTTAAACCCTAAAACAATATATATAGGTTATACTAAACTAAATAAGAAAAACATTATACTACCGTCACAAAGTATAATAACTATTTTAACATTTAAAATTACTTTGTTATTTTTCACTCTCTCAATATAATGAACCAACGTTTTGCTTCACCCATAATGATTTATTTATTAAAATACTTTGAAACCTATTTATGTGTTCTTTCTTTAACGTTTCAAACTTTCCCTATTCTTTCTTTTAATAATTGGTTTTATCTATGATTTGGTTAGCAATTAGCTTGTACGGATCCATAGACAGACAGCAGATATAAAACATAGAGGTTACTGTAGAGGTATGACCCAAACGAGAGCCCAAGCGGTGGGCCCAACAACAGAGGCCCACTTAAATAACGGTAATAATAATTGATTATTTACTGCAATTAAGGACTCTTAAATGAGGAAGGGATATGGATGGAAAGCACTAAAAACACTACCCGAAATGCATGCGGGAGTTATGGTAGGATTATAACTGCCATAATTAACTGCATCACCAGGTGAAACGGAAACATAGAATACTCTCCTTAAGGGGCATAATAGCATCTATAAAAGGGGAGGCAAGGCCAGGAGAACAGATATGCTCTAAATACTACTCACAATATTCTTACTCTCTAATTTGCTTATTTACTAACTTAAGCATCGGAGAACGACCCCGGGGACCACCCTGGGCTCTGTTTTGCAGTTAATAATTGTGGTTCTCATATACCAGACGGAGCATTGCATGTTGTGAGCTTGATAAGGTTTTCTGTGACTTGTCAGACATCATATTAATGATCTTGCCTTTGCTAATGACATAATTTTGTTTTTCAGTGGATGCAGGACCCCTCTAAAGATGATCTAGACACTCTTAACACTTATGAAAAGGTCTTCAGTCAGCTAGAAAACAAAGCAGAAGTCATGCGTTTCCATTGCTCCCAATGAGTCTAATGAAGCAATCTCAAGTGTAGAGAACATCATAAGAATGGAACATAAAATATTACTTAGAAGTCCCTAGGGTGCCCTTTGTATATGGGCAGGAAAAGGTTTGCTATTTTGTCTAATATGATAAGCCAAGTCCTCAACAAAATCAACGGATCGGATGGCATTCGAAGTGTTATATATAGGAGGGATATCAATTCTTATCACACATGCTTAATTGACCCTTCTAGTACATATTTGGCTGCCATACATCCTCCTATGGTGGTGTTGGATCAAATTAAGAAGATGATGAATAGTTTTTTTTTTTTTTTTTTGGAGTGGAATAGCTGAGAAGAAGAAACACGACTAGGCAGCTAGGTTTATTTTTGCCTGCCCTATGATGAGAGGGGTACAAAATTCCGAAGACTTAAAGATGTCTGTAATGCTTTCACCACTAAACAGTGGTGCAATTTAAGAACTATGCATTTTTTATGGATGGAGTTTCTGTTGGCTAAATACTGCTGTAGAATACATCCTCTGATAAAATAACAGTATTCAGGTCAGTCTCACTCTTGCAATTCTATGTTCAGTCTCACTCTTGAAATTCTATGTTCAAAAATTTAAAAGTACTTGAACAATCATATATTGTAGAAAGTTGGGAAGGGGGATAGAGCATTCTGGTTTGATAATTGGACCAATTTGCTATCCCTTTGTAACTTCTGCCTGAAAATAGAAAGCCTAAGAAACTAAAGCTTAATGAGATACTGATAAATGATCCTGCATATGGGGTGGATGGGATTCCTTTCTACACGATCATGTAATGGAAGAGATATACAAAATGAAGATCAAACTTAACCCTGAAGCTGGATAAACCAATCTGGACAGCAGATCTCAAGGGTGTTTTTTAGTTGCTTCTGCTTGACAAATCCTCCGGGAGAAAATAACAAGTATTGGGTGGATACTAAGCCCTGGCCCAAGAAAGTTCCTTTTAAAATGTATTCTATTTTATGGATAGACTTTGAGGAATAAGATACCTACAGATGAAAGTGTGTCTAGGATAGGTCTTTCTATTCCCTCCAGATGTAGCTGTTATTGTTTTTCTAGAGTGGAAGATATTGATCATCTTATGTGTAATACTGAGTTTGCCCAAGAAGTTTGGAGAGTGCTATGTGGTCTAGTTGGTATTCCACCTTCCAACATACCTTTCAGACACTTTCTATCTCATTGATGGAAAAAGAAATCTCTCAATCTTGTCCATGCTTTTATTTCTAAAAGCCTTCCAGTAATTGCGCGCATGTTGGAAACTTTGAGGTCTAAGTGTAGGGCTAGATATAGCAGTGTTCAAATATCTATTAGCTATATCTCCTTCAGTATCATCCAGTTGATAAGCATGTCGTTGGGTAGTGTTAGAACCACCCCCGACTTGAATTGCATAACCAAGCTATTCATCAGTAACAATATCTAATTCAAAACTGCTAGTATGGTTAAGTGGATCAAGCCTTCCATTAGCTTCATCAAGATTAATACAGATGGTTGTTGCAAAGATGTATTGTATGGTTAAGTGATTCAAAATTTAAATGAGATCTCTTGGAGAATAGAAAAAGAAGTTGAAGAATTGATGTTACAATCTAGTTATATTTTGCAAGACTTCTTTAGAGAGACAAATAAGTTTGCTGACAAGTTAGCCTCTCCCAGTCATTACTCGAGCTCCAATAAACTATCTAATAATTTTGAAGACGTATCGGGACAAGTAAAAGAATTATGACCATTGACAGATGAGGGTTGCCTTCTTTTCCATTTGCTAACAAGAAAAGGAACCACATTTTCTGGAGACCACCTTAAATGATGGATTTTTTTTTGGTATAACAGTAGCATTGTTATGTTTTCTGTATAGGCTGAATATGTAGCAGTTCATAGATGTATGACTCTGGTGTTCAACTCACTGTGAATTTACCTCATCTCCGCAGATAGTTCACCTATCTTTCTCATGGACTGGGTAGTGGCTTCGCTCGTATGTGAAGCGGCTTATTGGCAACTGAACCCTTCCCTTTGATTCTCCCTTAGACCAAAACCATGTATTGATTAGAAGTTGAATATTAAAATGCCATTTTTATTTTAAAAAAATATAATAAAGAATTTCTCATTAGGGGTGGAAAAATCTCTTATATTTTTGGATGGTGAATTGGTTGACATCAAACTTAAATAGTAGGTATAAGTTGAATAATACTTTAAATCAGATACAGAGATTTAAAAAATCAAAGGAAACACTACAACTACAAGACAATATCTTTTGATGTTCATGGTAACTAAATTAAAATAACCTACTTGAAAAATCATTTAGAGAATCGAAAAGAGATAGGTAATAATTACTTATGCTAAAACAGAACCTCCACTATAATGCAAGTGTATATATTTATTACTATATCAGATACATGCTAGCTAATATGCTCATCATGTACCTTCATACCGATATACGAGATCTTTTTATTGGATTAAATGTATAATTTTACCATCACATTTTCTGGATACTGATGGTGTCCATGTCAATTTACTTGCACCTAGATTAATTTTATGTGATATTTATCATCTTCACTAGTAACAAGTATTGAATAACTCTATCGTTGCTAATATATTTGAAAATCAAAGACGCTGTGAGAGCATAAAATATAATCTCATCAACTTCATACTTGGCATGGTGCAAAGTCATCCTAATACAAGTTGGAAAGAAAAGAGGAAGATAAGTTAAGAACAATAACATCCAGTAGAAGAAACATTTGTGTTAGGATTTGAATCCCAAATTCGATTTTATCAAAACATAATTTAAATCGACAAAGAATAAACAAAACACACAGATTTATAGTGGTTCACTCTCAATGCGAGAGCTACATCCACTTTGCCGCTGCAGATTTCACTTTAAACCCAAATCAGGAGTTGTGTTTACAATTCTTTCTCTCAAGAAACCTTTCTTATGTGCTATTGTATTTCAAAGACAAGTACCAATGAGTCTTTAAATAATTCTCTTAAGCACCCCTATTTATAGATAATGAGTGGTGCTTTATTAAAAGCCAAAACCAACTCCAAATAGGAATAAAAAACTGAATTCTAATCCAATAGGATTGGAAACCAAAAGAGAGTAGAATTAGGCTCCACAACATAACAATTTCCCACTTGGATGCTAATCTCATCATCTGTCTCCATCTGCAGGGGCGGTTCTGATCCTCATCCAAGGAGTCCAATTGAAGTTGTGCATAATTTCAGTTTATCATACAACATAGTCTTCGTCAGCATGTGGTGGATTCTGACTCCTTGTGATTTTCTCAAGAACTAGTACTCCATCTTCCAAAGATGACCAGATAAAGTAATACCGGGTACTTTGCAAAATAAATAGAACTCTGACTATCATAGTATAGTACGCTCACCCCATGATCCTTTTTCCGTTCTTGTAGAAAGGGTTGTATCCGGATTAACTCCTTCTCAACCTCCGTCATAGCTAGGTACTTAGTCTCACAGCTAGAGAGAGCTACTATCTTCTACAACGTTGAAACCCAACAAATTGCAGTACCTCCAAAGGTGTAAACGTACCTAGATGTGCTCTTTCTACTATCAAATTCACAAAAATTCTCATCATCAACTTATTGTTGTAAATCGGCCTCTGACTTCTGGAAACACAACGCTGAACTTGAGTTTCCTTTTAGATACCCAAAAATCCACTTCACAACCTCCCAATGTTGTTTTCCCTGATTGCTCATAAATATGCTGACAACTCCCACTGTGTGTACAATATCAGGTCTCGTATATACCATAGCGTACGTAAGCCTGCTAATCGTAGAGGCATAAGGAACCCTATCCATATACGCCATTTCATCCTCGGTCACGGTGAGTTATCTATGTATAACCGAATTTGACTAGTCAAAGAAGTGTTAACCGGCTTTGCATTGTCCATGAACCTCTTGAGAACTTTCTTTATGTATTCCTCTTGTGAAAGCCTAGGGCCCTCCTTACTTCTCGTAATTCTTATCCCGAGGATCTGCTGCGGCTCCTAAATCTTTCATCACAAATTCTTCTGACAATGTTTTCCTTAATCTATCAACTTTATGTAGATCTGCTCGAAAAATCAATATGTCGTCGTCATCCCAGAATCGATAACCAAACCATGTCACCATAACCAATAAATAACACTTCTTAGATTTCAGATCAAGTTTACCACTACAAGCATCATCAATATGAGCACAAGACAAACATCCAAACACTTTTAGAAAAGAAAGATTTATCTTTTTATCACTCCTAGCCTCTTGTGGAATTCGGTAGCACAAAGGAACGGAGGGTCCTTTACTAATCAAGTAGGCCGCAGTGTTGATTGCATCTGCCTAGAAAGTCTTGGGCATTCCAGAGTGTATTCTCATACTTCGGGCACACTCGTTCAACGTTAGATTCATTCTTTCTTCAATATCTTGAACCCATTATTAGCACAATACTTCTTTAAGTTGCCGTTGATGTACTCTCCATCATTGTCACACCTCAAACTCTTCAATTTGAGGTCAATCTCTTTCTCAACCAGGATCTTCCATTTCTTGAAAACAGCAAACAATTCAGATTTATTCTTTATAAAAGAAATCCATACCTTTCTAGTTGAATCATCAACGAAGGTCACAAAGTACTGTGATCATTCGAGGGACAGTGGCTGATCCCCATACGTCAAGGTGCACCAATTCTACCTTCTTGCTTTTAGTTCCCTTTGTTTTCCAAGAATGCAGCTCTCACACATGTGATGATACACCTTTTTCAACTCTAGAAGCATGCCATTAGTCACCAGAAGCTTCATGCCTTTCTCATTTATATGCCTCATTTTGTAATGCCACAAGTCTGGTGTTGTCGACAACAACAATCGTATCATGACAGCTAATCGTCATGTAAAGAGTACCCGTTTTGTGACATCGACCAACCACCAATCACCCTCTTTTACCTTTCAAGCCTTACTACCGAAGATAATATGGTGTCCTTCGTCATTAAGCTGACCCACCAAAATCATATTATGCATCATCTTTGGCACATGACTGACCCTCCTGATCTTCCATATCTATCCATTTGACATTCTCAGATTAATTTCCATGATGCCAATAATGTCTAAGGTCTTTCTATCTCCCAGATAGACTTTTTCGTGATTTCCAGCAACATAGTTCTCCAGGTGTCACGGTGTGCGACGGTGTAGAAAGACGCTCCTAAGTCGAGTACCCAAGAATCGATAATAGTTTCAACAGACAACAACAATGCATTACCGATATCTTTAGAGGAGACATTGATTCCACCCTTGTCGTCCTCCTTCTTTATTAGAGCTTTTAGTACTTCTTGATGTGACCCGATTTTCCATATTTCTAGCACTCAAAAGATTTTATGGGTATGAATTGACACCCGTCATTCCTTGACTTTGACCTGCCTATATTCTAGTTGTAGTTTCTGTCACATTTTCTTACTTTGTTCTTCACATGAAAGGTAGAACTCGTCGATGTCTCCCTAGAATCCATTCTGCGAACCTCTTCAGAAAAGCACTGTGTTCCTTTGAGTGAAGGGACAGGGGTTGGTTCCCACACGTTAGGGTGCACCAATTTTAGCTTCTTAGCTTTTAGCTTCCTTCCTGAGCTTGAAAAACTAAGTCGCTTTTGTTTTCCAAGAATTCAACTCTCACATATGCTGATACACCTTATTTAACTTTGGAAGCATGGTATTAGTCACCAAAAGCTTCATGCCTTTCTAACTCATATTCCCCAGTCTGTAATGCCACAACTCTAACTTTTTGGTGTTGTAGACAACAACAATCGTATCATGATAGCTTGTCATCATGTAAAGAGTATCTGTCTTGTGACCTCAGCAACCACCATAGCTCCCTTTGTTAGCTTCCAATCCTTACTACCATTGATAATATGGTGCCCTTCGTCATTAAGAAGACCCACCAAAATCATATTATGCATCAGCTTTGGCACATGACTGACCCTTATTATCTTCCATATCTATCCATTTAACATTCTCAGATTAATATCCCCGATACCAATAATGACCAAGGGCTTGCCATCTACCAGATAGATTTTTCCATGATTGCCAGCAATATAGTTCTCAATGACGTCACAATGTGCGGTGGTGTGGAAAGACGCTCCTGAGTCGAGTGCCCAAGATTCGATAGGAGTGTCAACAGACAACAGCAGTGCATCACCAGTGTCTTCAGTGGTGGAATTGATTCCACCCTTGTTATCCTTCTTCGGTAGAGATTTGCAGTACTTCTTGATGTGACTCGATTTTTCATAAATCCAACACTCAAAAGGTTTTTTGGTTCTGAATTGACACCTATCATTCCTTGAATTTGACCTTCCTATATTCCAGTTGTAGCTTCTGTCACAGTTTCTTCCTTTGTTATCCACATTCAAAGTAGAAATCGTCGACGTCTCCTACAATCTATTATGCGAACCTCTTTAGAAGGAATATGATCTCTAACATCATTGAATTTCAGTTTAGCACTACCAACAGAATTATTCACCGTTACCCTCATTGGCTCCCAACTATTTGGCAGAGAAGTCAAACGAATTAGGGCTCGAAATTCATCTTCAAACTCGATTTCAACCGACGACAATTGATTGACAACTGTG